>CABFOQ010048275.1:0-10836 GCA_900660455.1 Gephyroberyx darwinii | reverse complement strand
GTGCTGGGATAGTGAATGAGTTAACACTCTCCCATCCCTCAGCAACTACTGTTGAGGTGCCCTTGAGACACTGAACCCCCCAGCTGCTCCAGTGGAGCTGCTCAGTGGCCATCAGTAGAAGGCTGTGGTTGTACTGGGCAGCTCCCAGTGGTTGATAACACTGTGGTTGTACTGGGCAGCTCCCAGTGGCCATCAGTATAAGACTGTGGTTGTACTGGGCAGCTTCCACTGTGAATGTGTGTATCTGTATAAAAACAGCGTAGAGCTCTGTTGACTTTGCCCTGGATAAATAAAGTTGTTTTTTGGGGTGTTTTTTTTTTAAAGAGATAGATTCAACATCTTTTCAGACCAACAGATGGAGGTGCAGAGCTCTCTCTCTGGCACTATGCAGGTACAAGTATACGAACCTCTGAAATGCCGTTGCCCCCTGTTGGAGAAGCACAGTGAAGTTGTCCTCAGACACAGTTGCTGTTCCCTCAACACCAGTTTTGGGTCACAACGGTACACCATTAAAAACCACTGCTCTAGTTCAGGGATGGGCAACCGAGTGCTACGCAGGTCCGAGAGTCTACCGGTTTTCATTCGTTCCTCCTCTCTGGTTGAAGGTGTTAATCAGCGAAATCAGTTTCTGTAGCGTTTGAATGAAAACCTGTAGACTCTTGGGCCTCTGTGGTTGCCCATCCCCTGCTCTAATTCCTCTCTATTTGTAATGCTCACCTTAATCCACTAGAGGGCAGTGTTGCCTATGAGAAAGATGCCCATTCTGACCCCATTATTTCTTCCAAATTAACTGAAATGAGATATTACAGTATGTGAAAGAGACACAAAACACTGTCTGCAGCATGATGGAGTTGGTGGCAGCACAATTTCATTATGCAAGACGACCCTGGTGTGTTTGATAAGATGAGCTTCAACTTAGGGTAAAAGTTGAAAAATCTAAATGTCTCCCATCTCCCATTCTGTGTGTCCTGCAATATTGAAACCTGATACATATAACATGGACATGGAACATGGACTTTAACACTGCACTCGATATCATGAATGTCTGACAGCCGGAGATTTTTTTAAAATTCAGATTCATATCAGTTGTAGTTAAAACATAAACATTATTCACATAATCATAATATCCAGCTACTCCTGGACTCTGTTGTACACATTGCATTTCATTTTTTCTCAGATTTGTTTATTGGATTTTTTTTTTTTTTACAACACACCAATAGTCAACAATATATTTTACACGTGTTGATTGTTTCAGATGAATATATACATATACACACACATATATATATGTATGTTAAACACATATGTGTATGTGTGTATATATATATATACACACATACACATATAAAAGAATAAATCTGGAATACAAATAAATAAACAATACAGCAAAACAAACTAACTAAACAGCTAAAAGAACAAAAGCAAAGAGACACACAACATACATACATGTTGGTCACCAATTAGAAATTACATATACATAATACATGTATTATATGTATTACATATACATAATACAGAATTCACATGATAAATATAAGTTAAAAAAATAACATTCCAAACACACCAAAGGCACCTTCAAATAATTTGAGACAGGAAATAAATTCAGTCATTCTGGGATGGCAGCAAACACCAAACCCTCACCATGTGCAAAAAATGGCCACCATGTTTTTATTAAATTTATGGTACACCTGATTTTTTTCAGTTTAACAAAAGTGAAAATGTCCTAAGTCCATAAGGAGTGAGAAGGAGGAGCAAGTAAAATAAAAAGTCTGGCCAAAAGAGTGAAACTTGATACCTTTTGATCACAAGCCTACTTCTTTAATTCCCAGGCGTTCTGATTTTACTCTATTGATAAATCACTCCAACCAACGCCTTAGCTCTATTTAACTTTTAATCAAAGAGTTGTTGGTGAACTACAATCCCATTGGTTTTCACAGTTATTTCTCAGCATAGTGGTACCGCCTACTGGCAGTGAATTGGTGGACTTTAGGACCCTGAGCAAAGCGGTGCCCAGTGGGCGGGGTTTAGGAATGATTGACATGACACCCAAGTGGTCATCTAGTGCAGGAACAAAACTAGTGTTGTCGCCGCGACAAGGATTATCATTATAAAACACTGTGAAATAACTGGTAGTTCACCACTCTATTCCGCATTACAAAACGGCTCATCTCGACAATAATGCATATTGTCCCATAACGTAAACCTTGGAGCCATTCGCGTCGTGCTGATAATGCTGAAAATGAAGCTGCCGATGAGAACGGGCGAGGATGGAGGCGACGAAACGGCCGAGGACGATTTACTGGAACAGTCCGAGCGCCAACATATTCCCAGGGCGGTCTCTCCGTCCTCGGTGTCCGACAGATTGGAGGGGTTCCCTAGACAGAATGTATATCCATCCCAGTTGGACAAGGAGACAGTTTTCGAGTGGTTCGGCCTGCATCTTAACCCTGCTATGCGGATCGAGTTCATGTGCGGGCTGCTACATATGTGCCAACCCTTGGAGCTCCGCTTTTTGGGATCTTATCTAGAGGACCTCGCCAGGAAGGACTACCATGTCCTACGGGACTTCGAGATTCGGGCAAATAGTCCGAGCGAGTTGGGGATTTTAACGGATGTGATTGACCCTGTGGTTCGGTCCAAACTGCTGGTCTGCCTGTCTTTACTCGGGTCTGACAGCAGGGAATGTGCTGGGATACTCTTTCGGATACTGAGCCATGTAGATCCCGCCTTGTTCTACAAAAACTATGGCTACTCCCTTCCTCCACTCAGGGATCCTCACCACTACTCGTTCCATTCACCGTGTCAGGACGGGAGCGCATTCGGGAAATCAGAGCAGAACAGTGGGCTTTCTAGTAGCGAAGCAGCGGCCGGACCCCTGGAGCAGTTGGCGTTGCTTTTCACCATGGCCTCCCTACATCCAGCTTTCCCTTTTCACGAACGGGAGATGGTCCGAGGCCAGCTTGATAAAATTGCCATAGAGGACGAAAGACGGCAAAGTCAGCTCAGAATAAACGCCCAGATAACGGTAATGATTGAGCTAATGAGTTAAACGTTAGTTAGTGTCATTTAGCCTCAAACGTACACAACTTGAATTAGTGTGCTAAAAGGGGTAGTTCGGGTCGTCAGTTTAGTGGCGTTACAACAGGTTACAGGCCAGTTAGCTGGCATGCTAAGTGCTCTTACTCGGGAAATGCCCTTTCCTCGGCCTCGCTGGCAGGACAGCGTATGCTAACCGATGCTACCTCGCTAAGCTAACAGCTTAGTTAGCGAGTGTGTTCCAGTGGTTGCGTCGGACAGGTTGAAGTGCATCGGGTATTGCTGTGACTCAGCGGCCGGGGTGTCATTTAACTAGCTATATGTCAATGTCATCGATCTATATCGTCAGTTTGCTATCTCGCCAAATGCCTCGTTGAATGTGAAAGTCACTCTAACGTTACATATTTTTTTGCCTTCCAAGCCAAACAGGCTACTTGTTGCTAGGCGTTGCCCCTTTTCAAACTGGGGTTCAAACCCATAACCAGGTGCAGTGCCAGGTTCTGCTCTGATAATTACCCATTTAACGTGAGCAGACAGTCAGTAAGTCAGCTGGCCTGTGTTGTAACTCCGCTGCAGCAGGTGTTTAGTGAAGCACTGATTTTACCAGTCGTCCTCAACCTCGTGAGTTTTCATTCCGACTAAGCACTTCAGCAGTATGATTTCACTGATGAACACAGAGGATGCTGGAGTGATTGGTGGGAATGAAAACCCAACTCGTTTTACTGATTGAAGAATTGTTATGGAGCCGGACTTAAGACTTGAAAATGAAATTAGTCTTGAAAATAAAAGTGTCAAGATTTTTCGCTAATAGGACATCAAACATTATTTAGCGTGGGATTCAGGTCAGGTTATTTCCAAACAGTCTAGAGCTGTTAAGTGCCACACGGATAAGGAACTGACCAAGCACTGGCCTAAATTGGTAGTTTACGCTAATGCCTACATCTCATACTCTTGTCTCCTTCCCTCTCACCATTAGAGACAAAAAGGAAAGCGACGCCTTTTCCAGAAATAGTGACATGCCTGAAAACTGAACCATCCGTGAGAAATAACTGGGGAAGATATTCTCTTCGCTGGCTTTCTGGGTCGCAGCCTCCCCCCCCCCTCGCAATGCCACCAGTTGTTTTTCGGTGCTGTCAGCTACAGCAGTGGTTCTCAAAATAAGGATGCATGAATTCAGTTTTAGGAGTGAATGTTACTAAAATGGTCGCACGGCAGAAGCCTGGCTCTGCGTGGTTGTATGGGTGTGGTCATTTATCTTTTGCCACCCTCAGAAAACAATAAAAAAACGAGCTAGCAAAATTAATTAAAGAGATATTCGACACTGAATAATTGTATGACTTCTATAAAGTGAAACCTATCATTACTGGACATAAATTCAACATTGCTAGCGCCATATTTTTCAAGAAATAATTTTCTGTAGTTCATGGCAGGGCCAGCTAATGTTATAATTTGACTGTTCAGGAATTTCTTCAAAGCAAAATATAATAAGAGGAAAAAAAAGTTGATTTAAAACAACACCAAAGGCTTGACATATTTCTGAGTGACCACTGGAGACACTTTGTGAAATAATTTCCTGGGGGCATTCAAAATATCTTTATCAGATATCTTAATCCAAAAGACTGTAGTTTGAATGGGCCCATAGTTAAATAGTGAACATCCAATAATTTCATATTTAAAAAAAATAAAATAAAAAAAAAAGTATTTGGCCTCCTGGCAAGTATCCCTCCAGTACAGTACGGTACAGCTCCCGGTAAACTGAAGATTATGGTTATGAAAGACTACTCTGTCATTTAGCTGGCACGCAGCAAGAATAGAGTCAACACTGAGTGGAGACTAACATGCCGTGGTTTATTTAAGGTTATATTAGGAATCAAAATGCCCTTTCTGGCCGTTCATCGCATCTAGTGATTCTCCTGTCTACACTGGGTGTGAAATGTCTACACTTAAAAAATGTTTTTAGTGCTTTGAGGCCTGAAATGAAAAAATTAAATTAAATCAGACTTTTTCCACTTTCATCTGGATACGGTAACCAGGAAAAATGTGGCATTTCAGGCCTCAAGGCAATACAAACAATAAAATTAAAGGATGGGTAGATTTTTGTTATCCGCTGTATCCAAGGTCTGAAATTACCACCCGCCGAATGCCGGTTACATTTGTTTTACCACCCACCACATTGGCCACTGACCTCTTGAGATGATAACATTTGAACGTCCTGGATATGAACAGTCTTTGGTTTTTGGTCGTTGCCTGTTCTCAAACTTTGTCCCTGCTGGCCACCGTACACTCTCTCTGACCACGAGCAAATCAAACCAAAGTACAACAATTTCTCTGTATAAAAACAGGCTCCTGATTGGCTGCCTGTTATGCTGGCTCTACACAAAATCATTGCCTGTAAACTTATGTTTCTGCACGGGTGGTTAACGGTAGCACATGTCGATACTTTACGGTGCTTGTTGATGTGAATGCTATTTTCGCAGTCAGCCAATCACAACGGGCGTTGTTGTATCCAGGCGTCTTGATGACAACGATAACCTGCTTTTGGCTGACGTAGGCTAAATTGTTTGGCCGTCAACTGTTCTATAGTAGCAAGCTTGCTCACACTAGCTTCCTAAAAAGATGCCTACTGCAATGATTTGTGTGTGAAGTTCAAAACTATAATGTGTGTCATTCTAATACACACAAATGTATCTATGGTTGGATTTTCTTTCCAAACTGATGTCCTGACATTGGACAGTGTTAGAATTGCACTTCATTTTCTTTCATTGAAATTACACTTTATTTTCTTATATTCTATCTGCTTATGTCATTTTTACAATGACATGTTTACAGAATAAAAATGTTTACAAATAGTGATAAAGTATTGGGAAGAAAGTATTGTGAAGAAAGTATTGTGAAGGTATTGTATCGAATTAAAGGTATCGGTTTTGGTGTTGGTACGATAACGATAACCAACCCTAGTCACTGGTCCCTTTGTAGTAGTTAAATTGTACCATGATGCAGCTAAACAAAGACGCGGCATTAGTGTCAAACTCACCAGTTTCACTGTAACATTTAGTGTAGACTTTACACCATGACTTAGGATGGTGCAACAGGTCACAGGACTCTCCAACGAGGCCCAGGGCTGTCCATCTTCCAGAACAATCCGTGAGGCTGACCTCATCCTCTTGAGACAGGGCCTGGCTTGGCAAATCAAATAAATACTAAACATCACTCTTGCCAAATTTAGTCTGACATGACATCTCTGGGCTGTGTAAAAGATATTAAAGAAAAAGATGGACAGAAGGACAAAGAGCGAGAGAGCCTAACATATGCTCCTGGACTTACTCTTTTTCCATGAAGCTGTGATACCCTGTTTCCATGAATAAACCAGCTAGCAGAATATCCCCCCTCCCTCTTTTAGCTGAGCTATATGGTGTGTAGTCCAAACTATAAATGGGCATTTCAAAAAGCTGATGAGCATCACACAGTGATTGGATGTTGCTTTTGAGTGTTGCCACTTGCAGCTATATTATTATGTTTTAGCAATTTGCCATGCAATAGTACATGATAGAGAAATGACATTTGACAAAATAATGGATAATAGTTGTGAGACGTCTTTTTGATTTAGAAAAGCCATAGTTTTCCAGTCATTTGGATTTTTTTTGAAAATCACATCTCATATACCATTCACCACAAAGCGAGGCAGCAGGGACCTGTGCACCAATTTTATTAAAGATTGCATTTGGTGTTTTTATATCTTAAATAGTCGATATCAGCCATTGAATCTGCAAGACTATGTGGCTTGGGACAAATTGGGTCGTTACTCCATCTTACTCCATTAGATGTGTAGATATCAGCGTTTCCCATACACAGGCTCATCACACCAGAGACTAATCTCACTCTGCTGTAGCCTGTAAACACACCGCACGCACACGCCTTTCTTTTCTCATCCGCTTGTGTGAGACAGACATCACCTGCTAGACCTAAAAAAAATTATATCAACATGACAACGGAAGGTAATTGTTAACTTTTTTTCTCCACTATTGAACTTGTTACTGTCTGCAAAGGGACATTACCCCAGCTGCCAGCAGAGTCTTTATATATGTATATATATATCTATATATATATACATATATATGTATATATAGATATATAAATCAACAAGTGGGAAATTAATTTTCTCCTGTGGATTAAACATTTGTTCCGTCACATGAGCATTGAAAAGTATTTTACAAGGAAAAGGAAGGCTGAAGAAAGCCAAAGGGAGTCTGGGCCTGAGGTGGATGTCCATGCAGATTAAACCTATAGCAGGAAAAGCCCCGAACGCCACCAGTTGAATTTCATTAACTTCATTCATTATCATCACAAAGGGAAGGGAATGCATTCAAGTAAAATCAAGCAGTGACAGAATCAAGCTGAACATGACACTTCAAATCCCAAGACAAAGATAAGAGTCATGCTCGATTGAAACTCACTCCGTCAGCCTCTCACTCTGACGTACTCTCGCTCACACAGTAACACGCACCCGGCTGCTATCAGCCTTAACTGGCCGCAGAAGCCAACTCCCCCTTTTACTCTACTATTTGAACCAATAACTCAGCCATACACTGGCAACCTTTTTCCCGTTTTGGCACATGTAGCCTAGACAAAAAGAAATGGAAGTAGTTGTCCATTAGGGGGCGTTATAATGAGGTTGTAAAGTTAAACCCTTGCCACTTTGACCTATACTCCTGAAAATTGCGACATAGATGCTTTTCCCCGTGCTGAACAAATTTGCCAATAGGACCCAAAAGTCCTGCAATTTTGGACCATGAATCATGGTCCGATTTCAGTGAAACTTGGAGGGATGGTGCATCATGTTCCCATTCGTGGAAGACCACAACGTTTCCCTTGTTTAACTTGTTTATGCAATTTATCACTACCCAAGAGTTATTTTCACAACCTTGCACAGCCTACAGTGTCTGCACAATCCTTTGTAACTTGGGCTTTCCACACCACAGCACCAAAGTCTCAGTAATGATGTCTTTGTTCTCTAATATTAATGTTGAACATATTATTTATTCAGTATTACTACCTCACGGTACACTGGAATGAACACACTGCTGGAAAATCATCAGTAGTACCTGTATTGGGATTAGCACCGATGCAGTTACTCGTTCTCAGAAGCTGTCCTGATGTAAATACTTTAACGTCATGCGCTTTGGCGCGATAAAATATTTCCCTGGCAAGTGGATCATTTCCTAAATCAATGACAGTTCCTGGTTTCAGAAAATGTCAAACACATTTAAAAGTTTGATGTTTGGCAAGTGTAAAAAAAAAATAAAAAAAAATACACATATATATATATATATATATATCCTCTATCCTATGCTGTTTTCTTTTCTTTTTTTATTTAATTGAGGATTTTTATGCTATGATCAGTGCATGAAAGAAAATAAACAATAAACAAAACTGATGCTTTTGTTCCTGTAATTGTTTTGCAGTAGGCCAATACTGGCAGCATGAATGACTGCTAACTGAGTAGTACTTGCATAATTGTCAGCACGCTCTTCCCAGGTCTACCTTGATTGAGACCAGAGATCTGTTTTTAGGTGTGTTGGTGTCAGATTTCAGACACCACAGCAGTGTCACACCGAAAACAGACTCTGCCGCACATTTAATCCCGTCAGGATTTGAAAATGTACGCTTGAGGCCTCTTGACTCCTGGGCTCTTTCCAGATTAAAGATTTCCTCGCTGTGTGATCATCCACGCACATCGACTGTTCATTGTCATTGTTGATTGTTAACAATAGGATTGCAGCGTTCTACTTACTCGTGTTTGTTTTCCTGTTCATGTTGTACTTTGGGCCTTGTCTGTGTGCCAAGTTAACCAATCACCAGTGGCGGCTGGTGCATTTTTCTCCAGGGGGGGCTATACCAAAAAATCAAGCAAACATGTACTAATGATTAGGTATCATCAGTGTATTTGCTGAGCTGAATGAACATTTGTTATAATGAAACGTGCTTAGTAAAGGTAAGTTAAGGTATTTCAATTAGTGCAAATTCTTTCTAATAATTATCGTTTATACTACAATTTGTTATGGTGAAAGACAAAAGTAAGCGAAAAGTGTCTCTATAAGTGCGAAAGAAATCTGACAACACAAAACCTTGAGCAGAGAATTATGAACACAGTAAGACCTAATAGAAAATAACAAAATTTAAGTAACAAATAAATAAATATGGTATTACATTTGAAATACCCAGTGCCATCAAAAAGTCAACCTCATTATGCTTATGGATCCCTCTCCTGTAGCCTTCATCAAGCTGAGCAGCTATGTTTACTTTCCCAAACATTTTTTTTTTTTTTCTGATATGTGCTTTAAATCATTCAAACCTGTCTGAATCCATGCTGGGTCTGATCCTGTCGTTTGAAAAAGAATGCAGGGAAAGCAAAATAAAGCATTGGTGTCACTACATGCTCGCTTGTACACGCATTTTATGTCAGATGTACCACGTAAATGTGGTACAAATCAGCAGCATTCAGATAAAAGCTCCTGTCTCTTGTATTGAGAGGAGCGAACTGCACATGTACAACTTATAACGAGTCAATTGGTAAAGATTGTTGCGCCCCAGGCCAGAAATACGTGACCTAGCAGTAACTTTAGACAACGTAGAACATTTTTAATCTACATTTTATTGCAGATTCTACATTTTCCTCACTAACTATATAATATTTACCTCGCTCATTTAAAAAATATTTATTTCAAACAAATTTTTTAAAGTCTTATTCAATGAAGTCTAGGATGTGGGGAGTGGTGGGGTGGCGCCCGAGCGCCCTCTATTGGCCAGCCGCCACTGCCAGTTACTGGAGCTGCTTGTTGAATGGATGCGTGAGTAGCCTTGATAGTTAGAGAAGCAGGCTTGGGTTAAGGCACTAACCCCAACTGCTTCAGTGGAGCTGCTTCATGGCAAACAATAGAAGACTGTGGTTGCACTGGTCAGCTCCCAGTGGCCAACAGTAGAAGACGGGGGTTGTACTGGGCAGCTCCCAGTGTAAATGGATGGAATTGTGTGAATGTGAAGCAGGGTGGTGCTGGGAACTTTCCTGGATCGACTTTCGACTTTCCCTGGATAAATAAAGGTTTAAAAAAAAAAAGTCTCTCTGGCCTTGGTCTTAGCAGACTGGACTTGACTTTGACATTATTTTGTCATCAGGTCTGCCATGTCATATTTTTGCTAGCATTAGGATGTGTTATCACAACTAGTTTCACAGTGATTGTGTTCATGAGGATGTCCTACACGTGTCAAACCGTACCTCGACATTTTGAATTCACTGTGTGAGAATCATTTAAGGATGTATGAAATGGTCCCACTTGCTGTTGTTTTTTAATTCAACAAATCATAGGGTTCTCTGAGTCATTATGGTTCTATATAGAACTACTACCCTAACCGAAGAAACCTTGAACAGGGTAGCCACGGGTCTGGAAAGTACTTGAAAGTGCTTGGAGCAATAAAGAGGTCCTTAAAAGTGCTTGGATTTAGCCTACCAGAATCTCTGAGTTTGAGCCTTGTGCGCTCTGTCATCTCAAAATTCACCTATGATACCATTTATCCATCTGGAGTGCTGGGCCAAGCTTTATACACTTTCTTCCTCTCTACAGTATCACTCTCCGTAGGCTACAAGCATACAGCCATTTGCTGATCGCTGCGCTGTAGTACTGTGCTGCCCTGGACTGGTACATGTGAACATCTCTGTGAATTATTGGCCCTTAATTTTGAAATCTGTCCTTGAAAAGTGCTTGAAAAGTCCTTGAAATGTATCATTACAAAAGAGTGGCAACC
>CABFOQ010048268.1:0-15502 GCA_900660455.1 Gephyroberyx darwinii | reverse complement strand
TCTTTATTAGTCATTATAAAGCACTTATTAATGCCTTATTATGCATGACCATATTCTACAACTACTAGGCCATTAACTAAGAGTTTTCCCTCAATAACCTCCTAATTACTGCTTATTGATAGTAAGTAAGGAAGTTGTTGTACATGAATTAAGATCTTAATATGCTTTGCTCAGTATTGCTCACCTTATAAGGTGGTAGTACCACAAGAATAGTCATTCTCCCTTAATAAATATGGTCTATTCTTATGTAACACAACACAAAACTACAAGTGTTAATAGTGTCCAAATAACTCTAAATTAAGTCTTTCTAACTCAGAATATGTTCCCCATTCTAAAGTGAGGTCTTGCTCATAACCAATTCACTAGTAGTTTGACACTCATTAACCCACACAGGTTCCCTATTCTAAAGTTGCCTCCTCTTCACACTTAGTAAATCCATTATTGCACACAACTATTGCAGTTAACAGACCCTATTCTTAAGTGATGGGTTACACCTTGAAAAAAATGGAGGTCTATTGAGATGCACAGGTTCTATTCAGTGGTAGAAGAATAAAGTCAGCACAATATCTCCTTTATTAATGGACCACATCAGAGATTTTCAAACATATCTATTAAAAGATTTTTTTCAAGTTTCTTCAAGGCTAAGAACAAATGTACTGCCTAAACTTGCTGTATAATTTTCAGCTGACAGAGCATGAAGTTATGCGCAACAAACTTCCGTATTCTGTAAAACAGGTTGCATCACTTCCGGTTCAGGTCCTCTGTACGAGCTACGTTGAATATGGCGCTGTTTTACTCAAGATGCCTTCAGGAGCTACCAAAAATGAGCATAACCGATGTCCATATGCAGGTTAACATCTAAAACTCCTGCCACCAAAAAGGATAAGGGGTTTAAGCTATACGCTTCCTCATACATATGCGACTACGAGTGTATGTATCTGCTAATGTTAGCTAACGTTAGTAGTCCGAGACGGGGATAATGCATTACGTCACTAGTAAGCTAATGCTAACTAACATTAACAACACCGCTAGCTCGCTGGCTAACAATAACACTGTTAGCGTAGCTGAAGTGAGTTCCATCGCTAGGGATGAGCACTCACTCTCTATGACTGAGCACAGTGTGAGGAGGGCTCTGACAAGGATGAACACCAGGAAAGCTGCAGTTCCAGATGGCATATCTGGGCGAGTACTGAAGACCTGTGCTAATCAGCTAGCTCCAGTGTTCACCACAATATTCAACCTCTCCCTGGCTGAGTCCGTGGTCCCCACCTGCTTCAAGAGATCCACTATTGTCCCTATGCCTAAGAATTCTTCTCCAACATGCCTGAATGACTACCGACCGGTGGCCCTCACCTCAGTGGTCATGAAATGCTTCGAGAGGCTGATAAAGGACTACATCTGTGCCTTCCTCCCTTGCTCCATGGACCCGCTGCAGTTTGCCTATCGGCCAAACAGAACCGCGGATGATGCAGTCTCTCAGGTACTGCAAAGTACCTTTCTGGAAATGAGTCAATATCCAGCTGCACTTTGTGGAATACACTGTCATATCTGTTATAAGTTCTCAGGTTCTTCAACCATGCTGTTTATGGTGCACCAAAGGCCATGGTATTCTTGCTGGGGAAACAAATTTCAGCAGGTTCACACTAATAAAAGGAGATAACCCTAACCCTATGCAGAATGCATTGGCTTCTACATTGGACTGCAGTGTGAACAGACTTGCTGGCCGACCTAGTCAAATTATTCATACAGCAGCCCCCACTGGATGACTAACTGCAATTGGTCTAAAATATGATAAAATAAAATATGAAATACATCATGTGACCGGTTGTGCTGCCTTGCGAGAAAGTGTCTACATTTCCTTTTCCGGATCATTACTGTTGTTTCCATCCATCCCTGTGCAAATATTTCATGGTCAAGTCTTCAAAATAAATGGCTTAGAGGCTTGCCTTGCTGAGCTTGTTAGAGGATATCTGCACCGTTTGACTGATCAAATGGCTTCTAAATCCTCACATTTTCTCAGCCGCCTATATCACTCTTTCACCAAAGCAGTGTGGTTTACAGGTGACAAAATCGGTTTACAGCCATTTCCCGTTTCTCCCATTAGGCTATGGTTAACTCCTTAATCTTCATGTGCCCCCACCAGCATGGAGTGCAAGTAAACAAGCCATACAATGCTGGAACGAGTATAAAAAATGTGGATGTGGTTACATATAAGACTGTGTTTCTATTTCAGGTAAGTTTGACTTGGTTGTAAATATACTGCCCCCGTAATGAATCCCCAAAGTATGCTGGTTAAATTACATGATATATTATGGTACTCACAGACTGGCTTGGATGTTAGTGGCTTCCACACAGGCCTTGCTGGCAGGGTCCCAGCCACAGAATGGGTCTCGGGCCAGAACACATTGGGCACAGCTCCAGTAGAAAGAGCAGTTGGCTGTCGGGACCCTCACCACACCCTCTGATGTGCCAACAAATACCAAGCCCTGTAGGGGAACATGATAAATCAATACTATGCAAAAGTATTTCAATGTTATGTGTTGTAAGGTGATATTGCATTATTAAAGAGATACCTTGACATTTTTCATTTTAATCTGCTATTTTTCAGTCCCACCAGGATTTCGCAGAGTTTTTTTCTGATCATTGCGGCACACGATTCAATTTGCAGTGGTTTTTATTAAAAACTGTGACATTTCTGGTGTTATCCTGATTAGCAAACTACAAATATGTTAGTATTAAATAAATGTTTTGTGTTTGTGTTCATTAAATGATTTGTTTGTGTTTGTTGGACATGACTCAAAGAAAATTCTGATGAATGGAATCAAAATATGTTGGTCCAACGAGAACAAGATATTTCGAAACAATGATTCTGACATTGTTGGCTTTGCGCATGCTCCACTCCCACCGGATGTAGAAGGGGAAGTTGGACGTTCGTGGACGCCCGCGATTACGTCGATTTAAAGAGCACATGAAGGTAACATTCTCGTTTGGCATTCTTGATATTAAGGGTAAGTAATTATTTTATTTCTACATGAATGTATTTAATTCAATGGGATGAGTAGTACTTATTAAGACACTTGTAAGACATTTCTTAGTTGGCTAGCTTTCTCTAAAACGTGAGTTTTGTCGCACGTTTCTCACAGTTAGGCTGGCTTTACGAGGTGAAACTTTCACGCAACTTGAGTTGCTTGAAACTTAGGTGAAACTAAATTGTAATTGAGTTGCATGGTGTAAAGCCCTCTGCAACGCACACTCAACCGCAACAGTTGCAAAACTCTCAACTTTGAAACTAGTTCCATGCAACATTCAATCAAAATGCTGATAACGTGCCAGTTGATGATGTCACACTACTGTTGATGAGGCTACCGGTATTATTTCTACTGATTCAACGGCTTATCACCAAAATAAAACAAAAGATGGTCTCTTGGACGCTTCAGGAGATTATCATCATAGACTTCATGCAAGGTTGGTAACGTAATGCTAAAGTTTTTCATTTTGTCAAACAACTCAGCCATGTCAACAAACGGTTAGCCGGTGACTAACGTTAGTTAACTGCTAGCTTAGGTAACGTTAACTTGACGGCTGGTGGATCATTTGGCTAACGTTTGTTGTCTGTTTTCTTAGCTAATCTTCTGATAATATGCTGCCGTTATCGCGATCTATATAACCTTAGGTTATTAATTCCTCCTCTTGGCACCCGCTTAATTTTACACAGAGCGGAGTTTCCTTTGGGACCAGAAGGATGAAAACTATTACAGAAGGGGAGACAGAGATGCGGTCCTGGATGAACTTGTTGCTCTACTTGGAAGTGAAATAAACTATTAAATCAAGTTGTTGTCACGTGTTGCCTGAGACTTTGATTATTTTTCAATTGCTTCGTGTAACTGTAAGGTTGCATAGAAATCATGTTTCACGCAATTTGCCGCCTGCAACTAGTTGTGTGAAAGTTTCACCGTGTAAAGCCAGCCTTAACTCTAGCTAGTTGTAGCCACGGTAAAACATTATGTTTAGACTGGTTAAGTACTGTTAGTCACTTAATGTCCAAAGAAGCTTAAGTTATAGTGTGTATACATAACACTTAGCGCAACACTTATCGACGGACCCATGTGTTGCGGTTACTGAAATAAATCTCGTGTTCATGTATGACGGCGGGGAAATAATAAGAAGCAAGACAAAATCGGAGTGTCTTAAGTAATAGCAAGTGCTTTTTCTGTTTCTGCAACATCACATTAGAACAGCAGTAGGAGCTTTTCCTAGGTATTTGGCCTTCATTAGTCATGGAAATCATATTTGGCCCTTTTCCAATTGTTGTAATCAGAACCTTTTTAATCGGGTGGAATACTGCATATTGTTTTTTTTGCTCCGTGGTCCTCTACGTTAAGGTTGAATAAATAGCAACAGTCCTCACATTTTAGTGTATATAATTATTGATATTTAAATACTTATTCACTATAGAAATATTACTTCCGTTGTAATAACTTTTTAAAACAATTTATCTTTTCACCAGAAATACATCACAAAATAAAGCAGTGTCCCCATGCACTCTGATTTCTGTGCACATCCTCTATAATACATGGTAAGTTTATATTATCATTTGATTGTTTATCTGTTATCACATGTACATTACACTTTTGAGGCTTAATGATTTGGCTGAAATGTAGTCTTAAATATTTTGTGTGTCTTTAACTTATTTGGCTAATAGCTTTTATCATTGGCTAATGCATTTCTTTCTTTTTTTTTCAGTGACGTGTATGTTGCAGTGCAAACATTGTGTCGCCAGAGAGAGTAGTAGGTACAAATTGCTTAAACATTATAAACTACATCATTTTGGAAGAGGCCTGCATTATCTGTGCATATATGTAAACTGTCCATGCACATTCAAGACGTGGAGTGGACTCAACACCCATGTCTATAAAGCTCATTCATCTCAGTTTACACAAACAGCTACCAGTTCAGTAACTTTTAAATGTGGGTTATGTGAATGCAGTGACCTCTCCACAGAGAAAGATTTTTTTGTTCATGTTGGAACACATCTGCCAAGTAACGAGACAGTTGTTTGTTTCTTGGTTGCCCTTTCAAGACAAATATTTACAGTACATTTTATACACACAAAAACAGGAAGCATCATCCACACACACTAAAAGATTTTAAAGCAGGTGTAGTTGCATTTGTTGACCCGGTGCAAGTGTCAGATACCTCTGATAATGTGCGGACTGGCTGTTCTGCTGATGTATCATATGTTGAAGTTGAAACAGAGTCAGAGACAGAAGGTGATGACAGTGCTGTTGAAAATCTGTCAGAACTAATTGAGCAGAAAATAGCAGTAATATTGTTGAAGTTGGAACATATAGTTCATATTCCAGCAACAGCAGTAGATGAGTTGTTGGAAGAGTTGCATTTTTTTGTTAAGTTCAGCTTGTCTGCCAGTCACAAAGCGCACCGTTACAGAAATTTTCAAAAGCCATAACCTCCATGTTGGTCAGGCTGTCGCTGAAGAACTTGCCAATTCTGTGTGTTTCTAACCCTGTGGCTAAAATTTTGGAGAAGTGTGGCCCTCTTGCCACTTCTTTTAAAAGAAAACAATACTACAAGCTAAATTTTAGGGTTGTATTGAGTATTTTCTATCTGTAGACCAAAGGAGGTCATTTCAGTACATCCCTTTATTACAGTTATTGCAGGAAATACTGAGTCACAATCAATTACTGGATAAAGTGATTGAAGAACAAATAGCTCAAGAAAATAGAGAAGTTTTGCATGGCGAACAGAGGGTTTACAGGTCTTTTCGAGATGGTGAGCATTATAAAACAAATAGCTTTCTAGCTGTCGAGAAGTTGAGAATTTCCATACAACTTTATATTGATGATTTTTGAGGTTTGTAATCCTCTTAGGACCTCACGCAAAAAACACAAGCTTTGTGGTGTATATTGGGTCTTGGGCAATTTGCCGCCTGGCTCTCATTTTGCTCTCTCATCCATTTACTTGGCTGTTCTTTGTAAAAGTGAAGATTTGAAGACATTTGGTTTTGAAAAAGTGTTGGATCCACTTTTGAACGATCTGGTAATCTTGGAGCAACATGGTGTGTTTGTCAGTCAATTGAACGAGTGTATCAAAGGCACAGTTAATTGCGCAATAGCTGACAACCTAGGAGCCTATGGGCTGGCAGGTTTTGTAGTAAGTTTTTCTGGTGAATACATCTGTAGATTCTGCTCCGCTAAGAAATCAGAAATAGTGTCATTGACTGCTGGTGTTTTGAGCATAGAACACGGGAACTTCATGAAGCCCATTTGAAGTGTGCACTGGAAACCGGACGTTTGTGCTGTGGAGTTAAATGGGATTGTGTTTTGAGTAAGAATCTCACCCATTTTCATGTCACTGCAGGCTACCCTCCAGATGTAGTACATGATCTATTTGAGGGCGTAATACCCGTGGAGCTTGCTCATTGTTTGTCTGTTTTGATCTCTAAAAAGTATTTCACCTTAGAAAAACTTAACAATTTGATAAAAATTTTTTAGTACAAATGGGGAGATAAAACCAATCGGCCTCACGCGATATCACAAACTTTCTCAGTAAAGAAAAATATTGCTGGAAATGCACACGAAAATTGGTCTCTGCTTCGATTGTTGCCTCTTATTATTGGTCCACTTGTTCCAGAGGATGAACCTACATGGCATGTTGTTTTGGATCTCAAGGACATAGTGGAGCTTGTCATAGCCCCTGTCCACTCTGATGAGTCGATTTCATTTCTTGAGTGAACATCAGTGAACATCACCAGAGATACCAAGAGCTTTTTCCAAACAACCGTCTTCTCCCTAAACATCATTATGTAGAGCACTACCCTGTTATGATTCGCCTCTTTGGGCCTCTTGTTCATAAATGGACAATGAGGTTTGAGGCGAAACATAGTTTCTTTAAACAGATTGCATGCCATACCAACTGTTTTAAAAACATACCTCTCACACTTGAAGATAAGATTACCCTATGAGACTGATGTCCACATTACAAAAAGTGTGTCACATTACAAAAAGATTGTTGTCCACGGGCAATTATTTGGTCTGCCTGAGTTTGCTGAAATTCTGCAGATCTGCAGAGCGTCTGGTTACACCTAAGAGACACATCGACTTACAAGGAAAACAGAAGTAATGTTTCTAAGTATTTTTTCCCCCACATCACATGGCACAGGAAGTCTTAAAAACGTATGATTATTTGAATTATCAATTAATCTATTGATTATTTTTTAACTAACTAATCAATCAATCATTAACTTACAAAATGTAAGACAATAGTGAAAAATTTGTCCATATTCAATCACAATTTCCTAGAGCCCATGGTGACATGTTCAAATTATTTTGTCCAAGCAACAGTCCAAAATCAAAAGATACTAATTTATAATGTAAAACAGCAAACTATCATATGTAGTTTTGTAATCCCCGCTGGTCTTCTTGACCCCTTCTGAAGGTCAATTTAATGTTTTTGACCCTCAGTCATACAAGAAAGCAAGTGGGCACTGTTTGACTACTGGTGTTGTGACCTTGTTTACAGCTTGGCTTATTGCCTGAATCAAATGTCTGCGCAACTATAAACAGCCTGACATTTGTCCTCATCCTCCTGATTTACCTGTTTCTCAATGCTCAGTCTTTCTTACAAATCAAATGGTACTTGAAAGAATGCTTTTTTAGATTGCCCTGCAGTGAAGGTAATTTTTTCACTTGTTATCAGCACTAAATGGAATCTACTGTTATTTACTCTAAAACAAAGTATCAAATGGGTGTACATTAGACAATGTATACACTCAAACATCCACACATATACTAATTATAAGTGCCTCTGAGGTTTTTTTTTTAAATTCTGAAATATTCAACAGGTATTTTTTTTTTTTTTAGGTCTACACAATGACCCAGCCCATAAGACTGAGGATCCTCCTTGGTGAAGATGATGCCAGGAAGCTAATGCTGACAGCAGGGATACCAGACTCCATAGAGGAATTGTGCCAGACGATAAAGACCAGTTTTGGATTGCAACAAGATTTTCGGCTTCAATATCAAGATGTTGATTTTGGAAATGAGTTCATAAACGTCTCAGTGATCTCTGAAATTATTGACAAAGCAACCATTAAGGTGATCTACTTGTAAAGTTATATAGAAGAAAATGATGCAAGGACACGTCAACCTCAAGCAAACAGGGGCCCAACAGATTCCTCATCAATCTCCTCGGTTGACAGATAATACAGAGCCAGTTTCATCTCCAGGTTCATCGCCATCTACAAGACTTTGGGTTTGGCCAAGTGTTTTCACAGTCCCTTGTTTCAGTTATGATGCTGCACTGCAACTTGAAAAGGCCAATGCTGAGTTCAGTGCTAGTGGAATTCATTTGAGCCCCTCACTGAAACTGAAACCCAAATTTTGGAAAGACTGGCAGAAGAAACAATTAAATTCAAAGCCTACCCAACCGACAATGATCTGAATGATGTTGCAGAAGCCCTTGTGAAAAAGCATCCTTGTCTTAGTGAAAAGGGATCCTTCAATGGCTGTTACGGGTGGAAGATTAGCCTCAAGTATAAAATGGCCAACTTCCGGACCAAACTAAGAGGCTTGGGATGTGCTGAGGTGACAATAAATTCACTGAAGCCCCAACAAAAACATCTGGCTGCGTTGAATGTGAAAAAGCCCAGAAGGGCAGAAGTCACGTACTGTCCGCAGCATCCAAAAGGAGAAACCACTGACAGTCTTACGAAGAGAAACAATGACTCTATAGTGACTGAAAAAATGGAGAAGACTTTCTCTTACCGAAGGCAAGAAATTCTTCAAGGACAACCGTTTGTTGCAGACTTCAAGAGCAGATGGCCAGCTCTGTTCACTGTGAAAGAGGTGCATGTCCTATATGTGCTCAGGTTTTATGTTTGCCCTCAGAGTGCACACACATAAGAACAGGTAGATAATGACAAATCAAATATAAGTGTTGACCAAAAACAATGATATGGGCAATGTGATATTTAATAGATGACTGTTTCTTTCCTCATTGATATTGCGATTATAGTGATCAAACTGCTCGTAATTTAATGTCCATCCTTCCTGTGTTGTATATTGTTGTGATTTTCTAATGTGAGGTGAGTGACAAGTACATTGTTTATGTTTTTCAGATCAATAAGGAGTTCATGCGCATATCAACGTTACTACTGCTATCTACATTATTTTCTGAGCTTGACCGACACTCGCCACGCATGATGGAGATCTTTTGATGCAAGGTGGGGCGGCTGGAAGAAACATAAGACATCTCATGGTGGCCATCTCCAAGGTTTGTATTAAAATTGGTAGCTCTATGCTTATAAAAGACTTTATGCCCCTGTCATGACAATTGCATGAGCATAATATATACACATCTATACATATTGTAGGCAAAAGTGCCAAGAGTATGCAGGTTTTGACTTAATCAAAAAACATCAGGTGATTATACTGATTACCTCAGCTTCAGTCAGAGATGAGTAATTGGTCAAATCACAGTGAGAATGAATGAAATGACCATCCTGTGTGTGTGGTTCCATCATTTTGTGCCTGATTTGGGTGAGATCTCATGTATATGTTGAGTACTTGCCTTTTGGGCTCCTGAGACCAAGGTATTATCCGTCACACAATAACCATGTGCATAATAATCATCAAACTTGCGGTTTGCTATCGAGACTGCTTAGTTCTTTTTTCAAACTGCTTCCTAAAATGCTGAATAATGCTCCCCCCCCCCACAGGATGACACAATACATACAAGAAGAGCATGCATGCTCAAGTCCTTGTGCACCTACTTAAATGAAGACCATGAGAAGCTGGTAAAGGATACATGGTGAGTTACTTGTGAAATATACTAGGTGTGACAAAGTAGCTGTAGACCAGTTGGAGAAAGCACATATTTTTTTTGCTTGATATGTTAAATTCAAAGCAGAAATATATATATAAATATAAATATGATATTAAACAGCAAAACATACATTTTGAAACCATGTACAGCTAAAACACATTGTGCTTTATTGTTATACTTTACTCCACAGAACACCAACATGGAAGCCAGCAAACTGATGGGAGTGTATGTCATACAGAAGGAGGGTATGGAGCCCGGAGATGACCCAGAGGACATCGGTGTCCTGATTGAAGGTATGGAGGTCATCCGTGAATTGGGGAGCATTGTGATTGCTTGTGCTCTGTTATTTGGACTGATATACTGAACCTAAGCTACCCACCAGAGCTCAAATGCTCTTTCGAAGTCATGCAGAAGATTTTTTTTAAATCTGGATGGCCAGAGGTTGTCGACAAAGGCACAATTCCTAAAAAACAAGCTTCTGGAGTGAGTAAGCTTGATGAAGACATGATGGAGAACTGATAGAAGCCTGAGGTATTTGACCATATCCCTGCAATGCAGATGTTTTTTGTGTTTAACTTTGAAAGGACTATTTTCCAAAAGGACTATTTAATTTAGTTTGCTCAATGGACTAAGACTAAGATTGTTGTCTCATAGGCTGCAAAGTTGCCTACGTTTTTGTGTGGGTGGAGCAGTCACAGAGCAGTGTTTTTGAACACATACATGCACACTGATGTACACAATGGACGATTATTGTGGCTGGAGTCGCACACATTTGATTTCAAAAATTGTTTTGTTTTGTGAGCACTCATACTCACACACAATGAATATGTTCACTTCAAATGTTAAATACATAATACACTCAACAATAACAGCCACTTACACTTAACAGCCTCCTTAAATAGAGTAATTGTGTTTACAAAGATTTTTTGACATTTTATCAACATACCAAAAATATTGTGCGAGCTTTTATTTAAATTGTAATGCCAGTAGTAATTAGCATATTGTGGAGATATGGAAAAACAATGTAGAGATAATGATGGTAAAGAAGTGGTGTAATGTTATGTCCACGGGAGGTCAAAGAGTGTTCTTCTTGCTGTGGCTTTGACTGAGTGAACATTGTTTTGGGAGTACATTATCATACATTACTCTTTGGAGCGTTTTTTCCCCCTGTTATTTACTCATCTCATTTAATCCTCTCAGCTGGTCTCTGACAATTAGGACAGTTGGTTTGCATTCTCAGGTGGCATTAAGGTAAATTGTGGCCTGTGGGTTGGTGCTAATATAAGTTAAGGGAAGTATAGAATGAGAGGGTTAAAGGGGAGAAAGCTGAGAAGAAAAGGAATCTTGGCAGCTGTATTTCAAAGCCAAATGTTAAATAAAATGTGAAATTGTTTTGCATTTTTGTTGTTCTTGTACTTTTTTTTTTAATCTAAGTTTGTGGGCCTTAGGTCATTTAATGGAAACAAATGCTTAGTACTAGCAATGAAATGAAAATGGCATGAAATGAAAATGGCATTAATTGAAGCAACAAGATTGATATTAGTAAAGCAAACAAATCCATATTAGTTCATTCAACAAGACTGACATAAGTAAAACAGATGGAACCTGTACTAGTTCAATCAACAAGGCAGGGTTTTGTTGTACTTAACTGTTTGACTGATGTTCATTGGATTAAAATGAATTTTAGACTAACTAAAGCAAAACATTTTAGTTTAACAAAAGCCAAATAAATTGCCATTACATATAAACATTAAGTTTCCTCCACAAATATGTTTGGTGTTCAGATAACACAATAAAAACACACTAGTTGTACTTGATTTGATTGAGTGGAATATAGGTGGCATGATAAAATTACGTTCATACAATGATTTATTTTTTTGAGTGTAGAGTAATCGTCACACATTAATACCTCCAGGGGGCGCCGGCTGAAAACTTATTTAACTAAAACATGATCTCTGTCTAGTGCCTGTCATTTTCTTTCATTCCTGTTTAATCCTTGTTTTCTTTACATTCTTTTTTGTCTGTTTTTTCCCTTTAGGCTGCAATGCAGCATATCTACAACTTGTCATTACATCATTAGTTGACCAATCACGTTCACGGCCCGCTCTAATCTCCCTATCAGCGTGTCAGGTCTGTCAGTGTTGCCAGTTTGACACGGAGAAAAGGAGAGAGGGGTCCGGACAGGAGAACGCACATCTAATTAGTCACCGGCGGCCGGCCTGTTAGCAGCAAATCAAGTTAATTTCTAAAATTATTAGGCTACACCGCTGCGCTGCTTGGACATTGGCTCCTCAGTAGGCTGGATAACTGCCTGTCAACATTGTTAGCCAATGACATGTATGTCCCTACTGAAAAATCCTGTTTTGAAACAGCTGGTTGACCAGTTTGGACCAGCTATCAACTTCTGCTGGTGATTAGCTGTTTCAAAACCTAGCTTGAGCTGAGCTACCAGGTTCCAAAACATACCTCAAGCTGGTCACCAGCTACCAGCTTGACCAGGTTCCAAAACATTACATTACAGTCATTTACCAAACACTTTTATCCAAGGTAGTGTAAGATGATAAACTATGCACTGTAAACAATTGCTGTAGTTTTTACAGTAAAACCACACAGTAATTTCCTGTTTTATCAGTTAATATAATATTGTAGACTGCAATGCATCTTGGGCCAACGAACGATTACAGTTCAAATATTGTGAATTTTACAGTAGATTTAAGCAAACAATATACAAAATCAAGATTTACAGCTAATAACGGTCTACCCCAGAGGATTATGGGAGTGTGCGGTCTTCAGGTGGATTCTTGTACAAGCTGTGCACTGCATAATATTTTACATTTATCAGACATAAAATAAGACGACTGTCTCCCGACCTAAAACACCGCTAATCTAATTGTTTTTTTGTTTTTTGTTTTAAAGTTGGGCAATCCCGCTCTGCACATGCCCTGGCCAGTCTCGTCTAGGCTGCCATTCTCAGTCATTGTACATTTTTCTTTTACAATTTGAGAAGGAATTTTGCATCAGGAGCCTGTGAATCCTGTGAAGTACCAACTAGGTAATATTTCTGTTTCATTCCATGTTATGTTTTTTAACGTGCCGTTCCTTGCACTGAACGTTATTTGAATATATGTCTGTCATTTCACAAATGTTAGTTTGATAGGCTGAAAGCTCCTGTATAATACAAACCCGGGAGTTTGTTAACGTTACTAACGTTACTGCTCCCGGGTATGAGCGCTGTGTGTGTCTCTCGTGGTTCTCATCATAGCCTATACTTCACAAACCGACTGATATCATGGCTGTAGCCTACAACTTGCGCAGTTTTGGCAAGATTAGACCCTTGGGACAAAGTAACTTTTCTACAATGTAGCCACAGTTTCACTGTGATGTCTCCACATTTGCAATACAAAGAAGCATCACTGTAGGTTCACTCTTCTTTAAAAGGTTATTTTTGGGATTTGAATTTTTAAAAAGTTATTAGAAAAGTTATTAGGAATTCAGAAATTCAGCAAGCAACACTTATGTTCTCATATTTATTAATTTTCTTCTTCTTCCGCCCCAAACTACTTTCACACCATTTAAGCTATCAACGCCGTTCAAACTTCTACTACTTCAAAAAAATTCAGCATAGTCTGGAATCACAATCGGTCATTCAAATTTTTGATTACACTTTTACTTTACTTACTGCAACTGAATTTTATTTGCAATTTGGCCCCATAGGAATGCATTATAAAAATGCATTTGACAATGAATCTGTCTCTTTAAGCCACTAGATGGAGTCAGAGACTGTCAAATGTGACCCTGGCGGTCTTTGACAATGTCCACAGACCAGAGACTGAGTTTGTGGTTTAGTGATGACTGAATAGAACACACAAACCACTACTTCTGCTAACAACACAATAGAGACAACAAAACTCTCCTTTTTGAATTTCACTTTGTTGTCGGACTTTCATTGACTTGCAGTGATTTCCGTAGAGCTTCTCCATGTCTGGAGACGTTTTCCACAAGTATTGAAATTTCCCACCCCATTACGCGAACGCACCATCGCAGTGACGCAGTTGCCGACGTCCTTCCAGGCGGCGCGCTTAGATTCATTCATATACAAAGGCAGCTATACACTGAAGCAGAAGCCGTAGTAAAATTCAGTTTACTGTTTGGCATACTGCTTGGTGTTTTGAGTCCACGGTACAAACACACATTTCAGTCATTCGGTGCTCTACAACCAGCGGGTTTTTTGACGAATAGAAGAGCAACTTTCAAACAACGTATTTGCTCCCTTCTTGACCTTTGGAATGCGCCTCGGTCGACACACTCAATTAATATCACTCACTGATTTCTTTCTTTTGTCATATTTATTTTCCTTTCTCATTCAAATTGTTCTTACCAGATGACGTACGTAAGAGTTGGTACTGAAGTAGAAAAATACATAGACATAAAAAACAACTTTAATTTACTGTCACTCAGCGGTCAAAAAAACGTGTGACTACAAACCAAAAAACACCGACTTCATGACAGCTCAGCTCTTATATACCAGCTGATACAATTACTACAATTACTGCCTCAATCAGCTGATTGCCGAAGGGGAGTGTCTACACTCCACGTTCCCACAACAATTCATTAACACAACTCCAATAGTTTATAATGAGTCTATTTCCACCCCCCATATTTCATTATTTATCCATAATTCATCAAAATAAAAGTTAATATCAAAATCATAATTTGACCAGAAACTCAGTTTGTGGTTTACTGTTTGAATTAATAGAAAATACAAAGCTGGACATAAAATATGTCTACAAATAGGATTTGATGGAGAAAGTTTCCATACACATAATTATTAGAACTATTTATACTTTTAATACTTTCAACATGCTTAATACTATGATTTCTATTACATTTTCAATACTATTACTAGAGCAGTAAATGCTTCTACTTTTTCTGTTAATACTTCAACTACTAGTACTATTACTACTACTGCTACAACTACTACTACTGCTGCTACTACTACTTTTGCTACTACTACTACTGCTGTTACTACTCCTGCTAATACATCTACTACAACTTCTACCATTATTACTTCTGCTAATACTTAAACTACTACTACTTCTACTGCAGCTATTAGTAACAGCCAGGGTCACATTTGACAGGCTCTGTCTCCCTCTGGTGGCTGTCGCATGTGACCCTGGCTGTCTTTGACAATGTCCACAGATATGGAAGCCCATGAAGGACTTAATTCAAATGATAATGTAAACTTGAAGATGAAAATGCAATTCCACAATAGCATTATCACTTTCCACCTTTGTATGTGTTATTTGAGTCAAAATTCAAATGAAAATGCAATAATCCAATTTGCATTTTTATTTTCACATACTCCTATGGGCGTTCTAGGACCATATTAAAATGAAATGGAAAGGCTGTTTGACATTTCATTTTCAAAGACTTAACCTGCTCTACAGTGGACAATATCCAAATGCAATACGCGAAACAGCGCCCCCAGTCTATTGCATTTACATTTTCATATCATCACGCTCTTTTGGGGACAAAATGAAAATGCAATTTTCTAACAATTGGAAAATTAAAATGAAAACAGCATTTGACATTTAATTTTCAAAGACTTAACCTGCTCTACTATGCTGTACTGTGGACAATATTCAAATGCGATGAGCGA
>CABFOQ010048267.1:0-21419 GCA_900660455.1 Gephyroberyx darwinii | reverse complement strand
AATACATCCACTCGAAATGAAACGTACCCCTGTCCGTCATGCCACGGGCCACCCGCCTTCATAAGGTTGTTAATGATGCCCGCACTCCTCTATCCTTTTTCTTGGCTGCTCCACGGGCTGAACCCTCTTGAGACGGAGTGCTGGAAAAAGAGTCTGAGGTTTTGTGGGGTTCCCTCTTGAGCTGCGACATCACTGCTACTGACTCCACTTGTAAACTCAGCAGCGTTGCACTCTGTCCTGGCTTGCATCAGATAATACCTGATCCTGATGAAGAGAGAAGAGTGTGTATGTGTGTGCAGGTGTGTGTGTTTGTGTGTGTGTGTGTGTGTGTGTGTTCTGTCTGTCTCTGTGTCTGTCTCTGCGAGTTGGGAGGTAAACTGGTGAAACGTTAGATTGAGACAGGGCCCCGCCTACAACCCAGCAGAGAAAGGCCTGTCCAACAGGCTTCACCAAAGCCTCCGTCGCTGATCTAACAAAGCCCCTCTTATTCGGGGCAGCAGACAGAGGCCCACGGGGAGAAAACCTCAAAGACTTTAACAACACCTCAAACTCCAGCCTCCATGACGGCTTGTTTCTTTCATTACTGAACTCAAACAGGGGCCCTGTGGGTGCCAGTGTGGGCATGCCCGAATTAAAGAGAAAATAAGCCTCTGCCCACACATTATCGCTCACATGGCACCAACACCCACAGGCATTATTGCGTGGAAATTTCCAGTACCAGCATCTCATCACCCAGAGTAATATGTTTCCATGTGTGGTGGCAATTAAAGGGCCCAAACACAGTGGTAATAGGAGCCATGCTGGCTCCTGTGTGCAGAGACCACAGTGTCTCTCCAGTCCCTTTAAAACAACAGTGCAGGGCAACTACCTTACATCGTCTATATAAAGGCACACTAGCTAACAACCTGTGCTGCCATGTAGACAGCAGCTAGCTGACTCCTCCCTTACTGACATCTACGGGTTAATAAAACCTACAGAAACTTCAAGGGATATTAGATAGATAGATAGATAGATAGATAGATAGATAGATAGATATAGATAGAATTTCCTTCTGCCATCCATTTAAAAAAGAGATTCCTGTTTGAAGGTAATGGTCACTGCTATCAAAAGTCATAAGAATGGGCTCCTGATAGGAAGCGAGGGTTTTCATGTTCATACCCTACAGCTGATTAGCAAGACATTGTTTAACCATTTCACGCGACACACACACACATCATCACACCACAGACAAATTTTTCCAGCAACGTACAAAGAAGATTGCACAAGAAAAACGCCCACGAAACCGCGACAGGACATATTCAACCTTCGTGTCCTGTAAGGCGTTGCTATTCCGATAACCTTTGTCTATACATAGAAAAATCATTTCCACCCACCTGATACCTCATGAGCAATGAGCCTTACCAATACCGAAAATGGACAGCAATCTATCATCTGCAATCAGATCAAGCTGAGAGCCTGCACTCCTACTGCTCTCTGAAAGTGCACAAGCTCCTGAGAGACATCTTCAGTCGTTTGTCACGCCACCCTCCACCCACCTTCCCAAACCCTGACCCCTTCATGCACTGATGTGATTGTGGTAGTTGATCGCAATGAGAGAGATTAAAAAAAAACCCGAGGTACGGCTAGACGGACTGAAAGTTTGCAGAAGGAGAGATGTGCACATGAGCCTAAGGAGTATCTTCTCAATAAGTATATTACAGACTAGGGAGAGGTTGAGAGAGGGATAAGTACAGTGGCAAACTGGCAAGAGGCTATCTGATGTTATGGCTTTGAGGGGCAGAGGGAAAGTGCTTTGGGGACAGTAGGGTTAATAGTCCAGGGAAGACAGGCCTGGCACCAGCATGTTATAATAATACACTTGGCAGCTAGAGTGGTGTCAACCCCTTAATTCCCCCCGGGAGAGAAGGACACAGCCTAATCTGTATTCAGTCCTGACATTGTCCACATCTGATATGGAACATTAGCCCCTAACTCTCTCTATAGACTAGTGTCCTTCAGTTTATATTACTTTATGTTAATAGAGAGAGAAAACTCCATGTGCTGTCGTTTGTCATTGTTAGCAGGGGTGCTCCCTGAGCCTGTTTGAAATGCATGTGTTTACCAGAGAGAGGGGGAAGGTAAACCTGACCGCTCGGGGAACCTCGTCGTTTCTCCATCTCTATTGATCTTTGATCCAACCGAGAGCCTTCCATGGCCGCCTCCCTCTCCTTGACTGTGTTCTACGCTCCTCGTTTACCATCTATTTTCCATTCGTTTGCTGTGCATCTAAGTCAGCCGTGAGCTGCGCCTAACTGGCTGTTGAGCCAGTGAGAGAGAGAAAGAGCGAGTAGGCAGGCAACTGGGATCAAGTTTTTAGGTTTGGTTCCGTCTCATTCTGTCTTTACTGGCTGCTGTTCAAATATGTTTCTCCAATGCCAAGATAGTTTAATTTGATTTAGTGAACTTCTACTTCTCTCCCCTATAGCCACGCACTACAGAGAAGCGATTGTCCAGCCTCGTCATCTAGAATGTCACACTGATGTACCACTCTATTGAGAATCAATTAGAAAAGAAGGAAACGGTGACTGTAACAACATCGAGGAGGAATTTCTGCGGGGATAGATACATTTTCTGGTTCAGAACTGGTTCCAATATTGTAAAAAAAAAAAATTCTCCTAGGTATATAAGCTAAAATGCATATTTTTAGTCCACAGATTCAGTTTCACAATGTCAATACAACTCCTGGTGGTACATCTCAGAGTTGTTCACGGTGGGAAAGTTGGCCATGCTCCCATATTTTGTAGCAGCATTCACCTTTAACTAAGTCACAAGCACCTTTTCATAAAAAAACAAAATAACTTATTTATATCATCACTTTTTTTCAACACTTTCACTTTTGTTCACCAAGTCAGAGGCAGTGCATCACTGGTTAACAGGGATAGTTATTTCCAATACAAATGAAAAGCACACCAGCACTAATGAAACTGTTCTAGTTAGTTGCTGAACATGAGATGTGCCACAATTACAATGCCGCTTTACATAACTTGCATCGTCTTATTTGAATAAAATAAAATGAGGGAACGTCTGATGAAGTCGGCCGAGGGAATATTGTTTAAATCTGACTCTATTCTCTGACTTCTGTTGGAATTAATTCAGCTAATTGTCTTCAGCCCAATTAGAGTCAATTCCCTACTGCAGCCTGGTGAAACAGTGCTGAGCTAATTGGATTAAATCTTTATCATTTCCTGGGAAACACAGAGAGAAGGGGGAATATGAAGCAACAGTATTGCCTTTTTTAATTAAATCTAACCTAATGACTGCACTTTTATTAACATCCAACTTTTTCATGTCTCTATGCTGTAAATAGGGATAAAAAGCAGGCAGTCAGAGGAAGCTTTTACATGACCAATTTATTGACTGTAAAACCTGCTCTACAAGGACATCTGTATGTGATGACAAAAGACTGCTTAAAATGTATCTCTCCTGTTTTTTTTTTCCTCAGATACCCTTCATTGTGAGCCATTATCTAAAGAAAGCAATGCAAGGGAGAGCTTCACTGTAAACCTGAGTGCACCGTACAGTAAAAAGCATGTCCCCATCCACCTACAGGCCCTGCTCATCCTCTTAAATGACAATAATAATTAATGGTATTACAGCAGGATACTTCTGAGCCTCTTAAACTCTGCTTTATTAGTGGCCTTTAGATAGGCCAGGTGGGACTGGCTGTGCGGAGAAAGCACACTTTGCCAATGCATATTGAGACATAAAAAGGGGCTGGCTATGGAAAAAATCAACAATGATCGTGGCTAAATAATTATTAATAGAATGAATCCATCAGCCAATTTTAGAGCATCCCAGACACCGTTCACAGGATCACAGGCATTATCCCACCAGTCAATTCCCTGGTGGTTGTTATAATGTCAGGGGAAAATACACCTCACTCATTGACTGTATTTTCATTTAATTGGCGCTATATTGGCGCTTCAACATCATTAAAGAAATGGAACTCTTAATGCCATCATATTAAGCTCATCACCTGCCCAGGTCTCAGCAAAACCACTGGTGTGAACTTGGTGGTTTTTATCTTCTCCCATTCCAATCAGTCGCCACTGACAGCCACTTGCTGCCTGCTCAGGCTGTAAAAGGACTGTTTACATTCCTGGTACTAATGTGTTTACTCAAACTGTCCAGGGAATCACAGCCGGTGACAAATCCCTCCTTAAGGATAAACTACTTATTTAGAATTAAGAACTCATCAGAAACAAAGATTCAGCGACTCACTGAGTGATTGTTGTGCACATGTGCATGTGTGTGCTTGTTAGAAAGAGAGAGAGAGAGAGAGAGAGAGAGAGAGAGCAGGAAAGGGAGACACAGAGAGAGAGAGATTACACTGACAGCCTTGGAGCATACGTCCCCAACATTTGGCTAATAATATCATTTTAAAACAATAACACGTGGAACTCAATCAGACAAAGCACTTAGCTGATGGCTAGTTGGAGAGCAAGAGCCAGATAGCTTGGGGAGAGCCTATCTGTGCTAAGCAGCAATTGAGTGATGTGGGGATGAGCTACTTAGTGACGGGGGCATTACTCTGATGATCCTAGACAGAGCAAATCACAAAAGCAGGATTTCTCAGAGAGCTGGGTTCCTCACAACGCAATGTAACTACACACAGTTTATACTGTTCTAGATGTAGAGCATGCCGCATGTAGAGTATTACTGGCCCTTTCTTCTCTCCTCGGGCAATACAGCATAGGATTTAGGTGAGTGTAGAGATGTTATATGCAGGTAGCCCTCTGTACTGTCAATATGCACGGTGCATGCATCCACTTAATGTCAACAACCATATACGCAACAATCTCCTGACCACTCAGCTCCTTTGCTTCCGATTGGAGAGCCATTGTATTGATTCAGAGAAACCCAGCTACCTTCCCCCTCTTTTAAAGAAACCAAGTCGTGCGTCCGGCTTTGCTCTGCTCTGCTCCAAGAATGGTTATAGTCTCTGAGGGAGAGACGGGGGACAGCATCTGGAAAAACAAACAGGAAATCCAGCAAGAGGAAACTTGGGATGAAATACAGCCAGTAGGGAGTACTGCAGCTTACTGCCATGAGAGTGGATTGGACTGGGGGGCACAAGGGAGCATGAGGGGAATGGTCCGCTTTATACTGCATGGCTCATGAAAACATAATGAACAGGAGCCAGTGACCCAACAGCATGCAGAAACACACTTGTGCGTGCAAGCACTCACATGCACACACACACAAACACAAACACACACACAGACACATTCAGATAAAGCACCTGGATTGAGACACTTTGGCAAATCAAGAGCACACATGTTCAAATGATAAGCTTGTGCTGTTTTTACTGCTGCATTACAGGAAGAGATGCACAGAAAGTTCACAAACCTGGAAACCTAGGTTGATAAGAATAGCCACACCTTTCAGATTTGACAAATATTACCTACTTGAAATAAAATGTGTATCACTGGAGTAGGCAGTCCCCTCACAATCAGTATTTTTTTTCATTCAGATGATGATGAAAACAGAGAGACAGACTAGGGGAGATACAGAAGAGAAAGCTCTGGCAGGATTCGACCCGAGGCCAGCAGGGGCACACATGGCTCCAGTGGTGGCTGACTTAACCACTCAACTATGTATGGGCAGATATCATAGGAAAATAAACCAGAAAAAATTGCCAGAAAACTACCCACGTTAGTTCACTTGATTCATGACACAGAAACCTTATGGCAGAAGGGGTACATGGTCTGTGTACAAAGTATAATGTTTTTAAAGGAACACAGCATTTTATAGGATTATTGAGCAATGAGTCCGTATTAGTTCAACCATCACAAGAATTATCTGCTTATTGTCGAGATGCAAGTTCTAAATGAATGGCGTACTTTGGACTACAGAGGGAGTCCAGCGGGTTTCAAAAACCCTTTAAAACCTGAAACCTGAAACCTTTTTTTTTTATAGCAACACTACAAGTTTTAACATCTTCATTTTTTCTGATTTAAATATGGGTCCATAAATGCTGATTTTCCATGTTGTCCCACAAATGCAGTAATTCAAAAGGGTAAGAGTGCATCTCTGCTTGTGCTTTTCCTAGAAATGTCAGGATACAAAGGAAAACGATGTCAAAGCTGAGTAAAATCAAATCCACATGGAATTACTCATGTAGGTCTAATTATTTTTCGATGTTTTGGTGGTAATTTGTGCATTAACCTAAACCTCCCCGCAACTTATGATGTGTTCCAGTCAATAGACATCTATCCAGAGCTGCTTCATCCTCACAGCCTATCCATGGGAATGAGGTGAAAAAGGATGTCAACAGTAAAATCAATTAAATCCTCATGAATTCATACTCACTCACTCACTCACTCACTCACTCACTCACTCACTCACTCACTCACTCACTCACTCACTCTCTCTCACACATGCACACACACACACACACACACACACACACACAGGGTTCACTATGACTTGAGTTACCTGGACTGATTACAAAAACATTTTGTAAGTTTTGTCTTTTAAAAGACTGAGTGAGAACAGATGGTAAAAATCTATAAGACAGACATGAAGGGAGAAGCAATGTTTTAGTCACTTAGCTCAAGAGCAAAGGACAGTCATGTCTGATGATGTAATTTTAGTGGGACATGAAATATCTAAACCATGTTATTTCATGCCTGTCTACACACACGCTTCACTATAGAAATGTCCCATGCTGACATTCCAAATAGGATTTCAAGGATCTGTTTTGCAGCTGGGAAAATGGTTCATATATATTGAAAAGGACGGCAGAGGAAAATGGATGTCTGAGTCTGAGTGGGCAAATGACATTGCACAGTGCACAGAGCAGAGGGAAAGCGATCAATGCAGATCATAAACAGAATACAATAAAGTAATCCATTGCCATTACCAGCAAATGGGCATTGTATTGGAGGCCTTTGCAGACTGAGACATGCATTGCTTCAGTTTGCCAAGTAACTTGGATGAATGCATAAAGAAGAATTGCCATATAATGCATCACCAATGCGTGGAAGAAAATGCACTGAAGTGTGGACTCTTTTCCTTGACACCTTAAATATGGGTACACACATGCTCGCACATGCTTTTATTGAGAAGAGAAACAGGAAATTCTTTTGACAAGAGAAAAAAAACACATATTCACACACCCATTCATGTGCATGCATGCTGCAACCACGTATCTCTCTCTCTCTCTCACACACACACACACACACACACACACACACACACACTCTCAACTCATCTCACACAGCCGTGACACACAATCCCCTAGCACGCGTCTGTGAAACCTGAGTGCTGTTCTGTCACACTCCCAACATCTGGATCTGTTAAGGAAATTAACAGCCTGGCTATTCCACTGTCATTTAACCTGCAAGCAATTGAGCTATGTGTTGAAAAGTTTTCTTGGATACTCACAGGCCTGCTTGGAAACGCGCCTCCTTGTCATAAATCACCTAACTCCCTCTATAGGGTAGCAGTGTCTGGTTGTAATTTTCTTCGGGAAGGTTTACGTTAATGCACAGATTACCGAAACAGCATTTAAAGGCCTACTGTGTGATGAAGGTGCTTGTCAGGTGATCACATTCAGATGGAAGAAAAATAATTAGGCCTGCGTGTGTAAATCCATATGGATTTCATTGACTTTGACTTCCTTTTTTGTCTCATTTATAAGGTAGGCTTTGAGGATGGGGCAGCTCAGAATAGCAAAGTCACAATAATATAATGTGGTAGTTCGGCTAGTTGGGCATCTGTATATTATATATTTGGTTTGTTTTAGATTTATATGATAGTCCTGTATAGCTCAAAGGGTACAACAAACACTACCAGGATCAGAGGTTCAATTCCCATTGAGGCCAGCCATAATAAAATGTACTACAAGGTGTGCTTCATCAAAGTGTTCACCAATGGCAAATACTCATCGTGTACTACACTTTTACACGCTGAAATCCAGTCAAAATGCATGGCTTTGCAGTCATGTAATAATGAATCAATGAACAAGTCTTATCTTGTTCTCTGTTTTGAACCACACAGTTACTCAGCAATGTCCAGTTTCTCTCTCCATGGCCTTTTATGGCGAGGCGTCCAGTGATTTAAGCTCTTAGATCTCTGTCCTTGGGATGCCGTGGACACCTAGTAAATAATTCAACAAAACAAGAGAGGAGTAGGTAATAGAGCTGAGGCCTAAAGTAACTCAATCAGAGCTGGCTGTCTGAAGCGCCCACCCCTGCCCCCAGTACACACACGCTGGCTAAGCCTGCCGCTCTCTGAGGTCAAAGGCTGTTTGTTGACCACAAACCACATAAAATTGGTTGCTCGGCAGCCATGGCTTGGGGAAGACCACAGGATGGTCAGTGCTAGAATCTGAGGTGCTATATAATCATGTTACACTCGACCACCCACATACGTTGTATGACTAGACTTGCACAGAAACCTACTTACTTCTATGTTTAAATGAGGTCATGTGAGGAAAAAATAAATTGCCTCTCAATGGTAAAGCATTACATAGCACACTGACATTTAAAGTAATTTTCCTTTGACATAATAGAAAGCGCAAAAACAGAAAATAACCACACTTTCCTATCAGTTTCCTTTGACAGCTTTCATCTGTTTCATCTTTCAACTGGTCCAGAGAGCAAAACTGATACGTAACCAAGGTTAATAGCTGTTTTCTACATTTTGGCATGAAGAAGAGGTGAAACCCCTCCAATGATACAAGAGAGACGTGACACAACTTTGAGTCAACTGTAAGCTGTCATGCAGTTTCACTGACTTTCTCTCTTTCTCACGCCCATTTTGGTCAAATCACAAGATCATCAGAATGCCAAAGTAAGCTAATGCTAATTAAACAACTAGCAGGCAGAAACAACCAGTGGTAAGATTAAGGTAATGACGCTAATGATAATTATAATAAATGTTGTGTTGTATTGTATATATAATATTGCACAGTAAATATATTTCCACAAGTACTTCTGTCTAAAGTCACCATAGGACCTGCTGCCAGTGTTAGTGTGCACAAGTGAGACTGGACGTTACTATGGCTGTGTAGTACTTAAGATGATTTGATGATTGATGTCACAGTTTCTTGTTTGTAAAAACGTAATTTGTATAACCATTTGAATGATATAAATAATGGGTTTACACTGAAATGCTCTCTATTATGCCTACAATAAAGACATAGTGAGCAAAAGACCAGAGGCCATTGAATTACTCTGTATTCCACTTCCATAGCAAATCCCCTCTTGAAGAAATTGTGTTGTGTTGAGAATTAATTCCTCTTCATGTAATATTCATTGAGAAATAATAAAATGTCCCTTACTATACTCCACGACAGCACAGTCCCGAGTCCACAAGCTACTGTAAGGGAACATAAAGTCCAGCAAATGTGTGCTTCATTATTGTTTTAGCACTGAAGAATGAGACATGTTGTAAATGGAACTATACAGTATTAAAGAGTACCCCCTGCTGGCTTGGCTGACTTCAGTATATTTTAGGGTAATAAAACAAGTAATGAAATAAGTTGAAGATTTTAGGCAAAATATGTAAACATAACTAAGATAGAGAGAGAGAGAGAGAGAGAGTTAAACAATGAGAGAGAGCGAGAGAGAAAGAGATAAAGAATAAGACACAGAGAGAGCTAGTCTCAGAAACGGACCACAATCAATTAGTCTGGCTCTACAATAGCAGGAAGTCTCATATTGGGGTCATGCATCCCTTATCAGCAAGTGAATTTTCACATGCTAGATAATGCTCTAATGAGTAATGGAGTTGAATGAATAATGATGTAGAAGAGAGTTATTCCTGCCCTACGGCAGCTGGTAGCACACGCACTTAACCTAAAAAGTGAGGATCACACTTGAGGGCACTTTCTCTAGTCCTCCCACACATGTAGAAAGATAAAAAGGACCTTTTGGTAAAATTAATCAATTTTACCATAGCTATAAATACAAATATTCTCATAAAGCAACGGGACCAAATGTTTTTGATTCAGTGAATTTCAAAGGAACTCAGTTATTGTACATATGCTGACAAAAAGTTTCAAAATCATCACCTGTGTTCCCTTCAACAACTCAATGCTTCCTCCTTGGGAGCTTTACAATGGTCATTCATTACAAACTCAACCCTTCAACACCAATATATTGCTTATACTGGGCAGTGCAGCACAGCATTGTGGAATAGAGGTGAGACTGATGGCAAGCTCTCTTCCCCACCCTCCTCTCCAGACAGGTGTTTTGAGGGTAAATTGGCACCGCTGGACATGCCACTCTAATTTCATTGACAGCTTTATGACCTTTTATGTGTCCCAGCTGCCGTGTTTATGACTGGCTGACTGTGCGTTCATGTTCAACAACATTAAACATGCATAAGCTAGACACCGTGGCCCATCACACAGCACGGTACACTCTCTCCAAGAGCCCTGAACACCTAACATGTCTTTGGGGGAAACGTTTGAGTCCACGAGAGCTGTAAAAGCAAGCAGAAATTGAAATACAGAAAGATACATGGATATATGGGGCATTAAAACAATGGAAATATAAATTACAAGTCTGAGGTGTTTGTTGTTTTGAAACGGCCTTGTGAGATTGATAAAATAAAGGAACTTAGTGTTTTGATAAAGGCTCCTACAGCTTTGGCTCCCCCATAGTACTGTATATCTGATTAATCTTCCCCATCCGCCAAGCCAGACAAGGTCAGAGGGGGCAAGGTGGTTGGACCTACGGCACTGGGAGCGTCAATCCTGCAGACCCAACAGCATGCTGGGTAATTAATAATACCGCTGGGAAAGTTCTCCCAAAAAACAGGAGCTCTCTCCTTTTTCCTGGAGTACAGTAACCCTCAGAGCCCTCAAATAGCCCTCAGATAGAGGAGCAAAAGGGAAGGGGGGTGGAGAGGACACAGCCAGTGATTTATAGACCATTGTTGTTTGGAGGGTATTTGGCTGGAGTTGCTGTACTTACCAAGCATGTAGGCCTGGGTCTTTACTTGGGCTTTCTGTGACCCATCTAGCCCCAAATCTCCTCATTTTCACCTCTGAGAACCAGATACGACTAGCCCAGTTCACCTGCATGATGGGAGAGACACACTCAACTTTCACATACTGAATTCAGTGCTAGCATGATCTTAGAATAAATGTGAAAACATTATAAACTGTGTTTAGTAACACAGTCTTGAGTCATCCGAGCTTTATCTTTAACCACGTCCTGTCTTTCTGATCACAGGGCACTGTGCGGCATACGGACCATGTTAGGCCTGAAATTAGGCGACTTTAGTTTCACTGGACTGAGACTGTTACATCTGGGCAGCTACCCTTCCTACTGCATAGGGCATCTTTCTTCACTGCAGGCTGTCAATTGATAGAGAGTAAGAGTAGTAGTAGTAGTAGTAGAGAGAGAGAGAGAGAGAGAGAGAGAGAGAGAGAGAGAGAGAGGGAGAGAGAGAAATTAAGAGAGATTTAAAGAGGAAATGCAGGAGAGATAGTGAGAGACAAATACAGAAATTCTCTCTTTTCTGTATTTGTCTCTCACTATCTCTCCTGCTTTGGAGAAAACTAAACAGAGAGAGAAAAAGGCTAAAAAATCCCCAGTGATTTGTCAGTGATATGCCCTAAAGCCAGTGGAGGAGACATCAGTATTGCGAGCCCTAACAAAACATGTCAGGATCATTATCAGGTTAAAGATATGATTAGAACCACATCACGCTGTGCCCCGCATATTTTTCTCATGAGGAATATATTCTTCTCTGTTTCCCTTGTTTTCTCTTTCTTTTAAATGGCGATTATAATTTTGTTGTCTGGAGGGGTGCCAGGGAATAAACAGTATAGTGTAGTAGCTATGCCTGAGCAAGCACACTGTAGCCCAGACCCAGCCTAGGGACAGGTGCCAGCACAATGCTCCATTTAACACTGCAGCCATGCAAGCTCTTTACCTAAACTACCATAGAGGAGATGTCAGTCTTAGGTGTTTTAAAATATTGGCATTTTGTCAACTAGCATGACCACAATTTAACTCTGGCCTGTTTCCAATTAAATCCATTTATGCATTAATTGCCCTGATCTGAAAAATACAATCAGTGCATTCATGGCATACGGTAAAGGCAGGGTCAGAATATGCACCAAAGAGCATGAAGGTTTGTTTTGTCTTTGTTCGAAAACCATGCAAAGGGAGAATACATGACATCATTTACGGTTACGAAGAGTATAAGTGCACATTCGCACAATCAGCTGATAGAAATGCTGCTTTGGGCATGATGAAACAAAATCCAACACAAGTCACTTATTGTCTGTGCCACATCATCCACTTTTATACAACACTGCTCTACAGAGCTCAAAAATAAGAAGAGATGTGGCATGGCTTGCAGTCAGTTGTGAGGCACAATGTTTTGATAGATGTTTTGAAGTTACCCTAGCGATACTAGGTAACTAGCATGATAGTAGCTAATAGCTAACTTGAGCTAACTCGGCTGCCGTGCTATACTCGGTGGCAAGGGGTAGCTAGCTAGCTATTAGCAGACCTCCACAAATTTTGAAATACTGCCCTCGCACACATGACATTACATCCTTTTTCATTGCCAAGCGTGAAGGGAATTTGTTGGGCGAAATCAGATGTGACCAAGCCTTAAGAACGGTTCACACAAGGAGGTTCAGGGGAAAGTTACCAGCAAAACTCACATTTACTCTGTTGCCTCCACAAGGCCACTGTAGGTTTCAACACTTTTCACAGAGCTGATGGAAGACTGTTGAGATACGAGGCTGTTGCCTTTTTCATTTGAGATTTAGGAGGCCTTGGAGTGCCCAGTCCCTTAGGATCCCCAGAGCAGGGTCACAGTAAATCTAAGCAGCAGCTAGACCAGATTAATATTATTTTATTTCAGTGTGGGTTCTTTCAGTGAGAGTTTCTTTGAAGAGACAGTCCATGTGTATGTTGGGTCTTCGGTACCACAATGCAGTCTCTCCTCACAAGTCTCTCTCTTCTGCTAGCAACTCATAAGAAAATAATGAGGATACCCTGATCAGTTCAATCATCTAATGCATTCAGCAGTTATTCTAAATCATGACCTGTTCACAAAACAAGAGAACTGGGGCCAAATCTTAAATTTACTGTAGTTTGTGTTCCACCAGTCACACACCACCGGGCACAGAAAATCTATTATTTTATCATACAAAACCTGTCTTTGTTACTGTAACTTGGTTAGACTTTACTAACAACATATAATATGTTTTTTTCTATTTTAAACTTTTGTTTACCTTATTACATCGTTCTTATTTTGCAACAAATTTTAACTTGTCAAGAAGTAGAAAACCAAATGGCCGCAACATAGTTTTGTGACAAGGAAAATGAATGTAAACGTAGTGGAACATGTTGCATTTTAATAAGCACACAGTCGTAAACGGCGGCAGTCTCAAGAAATTTTATGATTAAATTTCTTCTGCTTAATCGTTGCAGCCACTGTATTCATAACTCAACTATATCAGCACAGCTGGGATGCTGTTTCAGTCTGTTCAGGCAGAGGAGAGGAGGACCATGCAGTGAAGAAGGAGCCACTGTGCCGTATATGTGTTTTGGTTATCATGTATCATACGATCATACTTACTGGTCACAGTACTTGGAGCAGTAATGACATGGGCAAGGAAAATGGAGATCAAGAAACTTATTGCAGAGGAATGAAAAGAGAGGGGATGCAGAAGAGACTGTCCTCAGAGCAGAAGAAAAGAGGTGGAGCAGGAGGTGGGGAGATGCTTTAAGCTGATTTATACCCGGTGGTAATAAACTGGGCATCCCCCCCCGGCCTGTTTAATATGCGAATATGCAGAGCATCCCACTCCTGACAGCTCCCCATTAATAAAGCGTGGCTGGGAGCGCAGGTAGCCATAGCTCATCTATATGAAAATACATGATGATGGCTTTACACAGAGTCATCTTTTAGAATGGAGCCCATGTGCCAGAACGGGGCAGATACTGAGAAGTACACACAGTCATAACTCTGCGTTCATCTCTGGTCCGGACCTCGGTATCCATCTAGCCCGCAGTGCTGGCGAATGGACTCCAAAACGACAAAGCTGTTGATGGACGCACGCGGAAGCTGAAATTCTAAACACAATATTGTGCATCGGTTTCATACTCGGCTAATCGTCTGCTGAGATGATGCCAGACCATATGGTACAGTGCCTTTTAATCCTGCTAATTAACGAAACAATTTTCTTTATGCAGTAATGATGGATGTCTTTGTTAGACACTCTTCATTCTCAATGGGCCAAAGGTTTGTACAGCTCAACCAGTCCATTTAGATTATATGGTGCCCATATACATTGCATAGGACTTATACTAAAGGATATGTGCTCTTTATCCAGAACAGTCATAACGATGTAAGAACCATTGCTTTTAGAGCTCACGTTGTCATACGAGAGTTACAGTATCTGAGATGATGATTGAATCATAAAAAAACTGCATAGACTGTCCTGGCAAATGTCTTTCTCCTCTACGCACCCCTTCCCTTGGTAACAAGACCATAGACTTCAGACTAAGATGCATTCCCACATGCTCCGTACTCTTGTAATACACATGTATATTACCTCCATCCACAGCCTCCCAGCAGACGCCCCCATAAGGAGGAGTGGAAAGGGGAAGAAACAGAGAGACACAAGGAGACTGTGGACCTGGTATGTCCAGCCCCTGGAGGCCCTGGTAATACCCACTCTGAGTCCATGTATTTTACATGAACAATCCTCAGAGGGCACAGAGAATAGGAATCTTACACTATTTAAATACGGGATTTGGGACATCAAAGCCGGGCTGATATTGGAATAACAGAAATAATTAGGGATATGGAAGTCGCAGAAATAGCCACATTTCCATAAGATGATAATTAGTCCCAGGGCTAGCTGGGTCAGGAGGAAGCCTGCTTGAGAGGCTTTGTGTTAGTAGGAGACCTGCAGCTGGCATTCAAGGTAACTGGGAGGGAGTGAAATTTGATCGCTGAAATACTGTTTGCTAGTCAGGGATAATTTCATATTATGCTATTGTTATTTCATGGATGCAGAACTGAAAAACACAAAAGTAAAATTCCAGCTTGCAGTTTCCTTTTAAATATAGTATTCATATAATCAATATTAGATCAGTATTTGGTACTTTCATGAGCAGTTAAAGGGAGCTCATCAGTGGCTCACACAAAGCGTTGTGTTCAGAGATCATAGACCACTCTTTTGATTACCAGTAGTGTCTACAGAGGCTTTTCAGATATGCAAGATAAATCATTATGTGACTATGTGCATCACTGATGCAAGATGAAATAGACTGAAACCTCAATTACCTTTAATGTTGAATCAAACGGGACCAGGCCATAGGTCCACTATCACACTTCTCTCCGTGTAGTCATTTGCTTTGTCTTGTTCTATTTCCACTTATGAGGCAGGGAGCAAAAGCATTTTATTTTCTCCTGCTGAGAGGGACGTTTAGAGGGGCCAGAGAGTCTGTCTCCTTATCTAATAACCCTGCCACAAGCGTGCCAGCACAGGAGAATCCTGGCAATGAGCAGAAAGGGAGTCACGGAGCCATTTAGAATCCAAGCTTGGCTCAGTCAGTGAAATCCACACTGCTACTGGAAAAGTGATGCTCGGAGCTCCAAGTCTCCCTCTACTTCTTCCTACGAGGCAGATCTGATGCATCTGGCTGCCAGCCTGTAAGCTCTTTCTGTGCCTTTTCACATTCAATCACTAAGCATAGTTTAAAACAGAGTGCTGTGCTCCAATACACAGACAGAACATGCTATGAAATCTGCTTTATTTACACCCATAAATATATATCTCTCAGAGGACTTATTCCTGCCCCAATAAAAGCCGAAGGGAAGTTGCCTTGGAGGGGAGGAAGCTGACGCGTGGTGAACCTTCTTTATGTCTATTGCTATAGCGTATGTAATTCTCACAGAATACAGCACAATAACCAAGATGTCTGCATCCATGCATCACCGTACATGCATTTATGTTAGATGAACAAAATGTCTATTGGAGGACCACTGCACTGTGTTCTACTGGTTGTAAAATAAAAAATTGGAAGAAACCCTCCTGGTTGCTGTGAAGGAGCAGGGCTCACTCATCACCGTGATGATGGATGGAGATGGAGTAAAGTGATATTTCCTGCTGCTCGCCCAACCGGACCATTCTAAGCCCCTCCCCGTTAGTGCTCATCACCATGGTGACCTTGTGTGATCCAGAAATGTTTGGTTGACTGAAGAAGGGCGTCGCTTCACATGGTCTCTACCATGCTGGGAGATCTCAGTTGATGGACAGGTGAGGAGAGGAAAGGGGAAGGAAGAAACAAGGATGAGTGCAGACAGCAACGCTGGGATCTACGATCAGTCATTTGAGTTCAGAACCTGATGTGGATATTCACTTAAAGTTGGATACAGAAACTATGAATGTGATGGATTCCAGAAAGAAGTGAAACATGTTTCCGTTGCTGAGCAAAGAAGCAGTATGTCTAAGGATCATACATGATTATTGTAGTTTTTTTTGTCTATTATCATATTTTATCTTTTCCACAAGTCATATTTTACACGTCAAACATTTGAAATAAGAACATTTAAGCATCCTTCACCTCAACGTGTCTGAACATCAGAGATGCTTACTTGCTACAGCATTTAACAGAACTAATGATTGCCTGAATGGGATGTATTGGCAGCTTTCAGGACGGCCCCAGCAGCCTGGGAGACAGTGTCCCCTGGTGTCTACAATTACTCTGTGTCTCATCTGTTCTGGATCTCCAACCTAAACACTAATAATATCATTCCTCAAACCAACCTCATAAACATATCATTATTTAAGAGTCATTTCTATCCCCATAGCTGCCAGTCAATCTTTAGCTCCCACTTCATATTGGCTGCTGCCATAATGTTCTACACCAGTGTTGAATGGTGCCTGTGTCTTCAATCCAAACATCAGGGAGCAATTAGATATGTTGGTCAATGTTGGGCTGGAACAGAAAAATTGGACCTTCTTGTTGGCAAGAGGAAACACTTTCAGCACCAAAACCCATTATGGCAGTGAGAAAAGGCAATAAACATCCATCATAGAGTGGGGGGAGAGGATGCTCGCTCCCTTATCTCCAAACTGAATTCATTACGCCAGTTCTGTTTTAAAAGATGAGACATGAGGGAGATGCATGTGGTGCAAGTTTTAGTAATTGATTCAAGGCTAGGGGAGGCTATACAAGCCCTGCGACAGCCATTTTGAATCATAACTGGTAAAAAGAAAAGCAACGATGACATGTATGATTCAATTGGTCAAATGAGTCAAATCAAAGCAAATGCTAACCATCACTGCATGGAGCCTTTCTCCCATTTTTTATTTTGTCTGCTCTGAACTGATCCATCCATTCCTTTATTTACATCCATCCGTCTTGTCCCTGCACACCTGTTGCCTAACAGAGTCCTGGGCCATAGATCCCCAGTAGCCCTCTGGTCGTTCTGGCCTTTTGTGGACAGAGGAGCAGGCCAAGCCCTGGGCATATCAAACTGCTGACTAAACACGATCTTTGTTGCAGGATGGGTGCATGTGACATCACGTCACCCCCTGGGGCTGTGTGGGATCTAGGGCGGGCTCAAGCTCTTTGTATGTCTAGAGCCAGAGCACCCTGTGCACGCGTCCTGGATCACCCTGACACGTCACCTCTATTGTCCCCGGGTCTGGACGCAGTACTCTGGCATTCTCTCACTATGAGGTAGTGTGGGAGAAACATTCTCTGCTTGTCATGGCCCAGAGCGGAGTGCAACTAAAGGCTTACTCCCAACGGAAGGATTTTTTGGCTTGTAGCAGATGCAGAAGAAAACTGGAGTAGAACAAATAACATCTCACAACCAACAAATATGCATACTGCCTGGTGTGGAGACAGACACATGAGTGAAAATGAGAAGGATAATATCAGGGGTTGACAATTTGAATTTATTTTATTTTAAGGGAGTCAACATGAAGAACTTATGCTGTTGCATGACAGATCTGTTTGGCCTTAGCTAGGTGTAGCCACCACTAAGAACCACAGGAATTACTTGGAACAAGGTTTATAAAAAATCTTATTACACTCAACACACACCCCACCAAGCCATGTAAGACTGTGGACATAAACAGAACTGTACTGACTTTGCCTTTGTGCTATTACATCAATAATGTCACAATTCTTGGAGGGGTTGTTATTTTGCACATTTGCAGTGTTTACTCCAAGCCAATTGAAGTAGGTAACCAGAAGCAAACCAACAAATGACCAAATGGTAGAAATGATACGGTCATATGATATCTTAGGAAAAGCTGATTGATGCCCAGCCACATAACTTATAACTTATAAGCAACTAAAACAATTTGGTTAGGGTTAGGGTTAGGTCATGGTTAAACAAGAAAAACGTTCACTGAAATTGAACTCTTCGTACACAGTTTTTGGCCCATCTCCCACCCTGACGTCCACACACTTACTTTGCACCGTACTATTTCAATGTCAAACTACTGCCTGTTTCAGTCAGAATGATATAATATCATACAAAATTACAGTGCATTTTTTTCCCCTGCTGATCTTGATGTGCGTCTTTGCGTCACACAAATCATATAAATAAACACTCCTACCACCAGAGAATGTCAAACATACTCAGTACCATGTTTTTGAGGGTGGTTGAGCCGCGTTCATCCTGAGGGGACCTGAGGGGATGAGGCCATATCGCCTGATTTTGTGGTTACCCTGGAGTTCACCAGTGTTATGTGTTAGATGTTCTATCCTATTCTTTGCAGCCCAATTTACTGTCCATAGGCCTACACCCTACAACCTCCCCTTCCACTTTCTCACCCCTCCTGCCATATTCTTTTTGTCTGATCTCAGTATTACTGTGCTTTCCAGTCCCCAAAAAATGAAAAGACATTAACCCTCATATTAGATCTTTGTGAATAACATTGAGTTCATTCAGTGACGCAGAATATGGAGACCACAGTCGGAGCGCCCTATTAGTGGTGGGCAGGAATGTAATAAGTGGGACCATAATGTCTGGCGCAGGTTCCTCCTGATGCAACCCTTAGCTCTCCGGGCGCAACAGCACCTAGATCTTCAGAGAACGGAAAACGGCCACATCCCTTGCAGTCAGACGTATTTCACAACACTCTCCTGACACCAATCTTTTCCACATGGATGGCCTATCGGTGTCCTATTTTCCTGAACCTGTTATTTCCATAATCCGGTGGGTGCCATTGCCTAGGGTTAATAGATGAGCCTGACTGTGTGAGATGGCAGGGCTTTGTAGCCCCTAACGAACAGTGTGCAGTCTGATGAATGACATTTGGGCTGCAACCACGTCACTTCTTCCATTAGCGAAGCCTCTCCCAACTCCGTCGTATTGAACCAGGGCTTTCAGCTATTAGCCTGATGCATGAGACAGTCAATTCCAGTTACGCTTTAATAAGTGAATATTTATCTTAGCTCCCTCTCAAAGAAAGAAGGACCAGTGAGGACAGGAGTACCTGAATTGTTCTCATCTCTAGAAGTGTGTGTATATGTGTGTGTGTGTGTGTGTGTGTGTGTGTGTGTGTGTGTGTGTGTGTGTGTGTGTGTTTTGGTGTATTTTACTTGTTCCTTTTAATCTTTGTCAGTGAGTGCCTGTGAGGCTGGCTTTAGGTTGATTCATCACCTGCAACAAAGCCGGTGTGCTCACTGCTCCAAGTTCACGTTGGACTTGTATACTGTGCTACACAGTTCTATACAAGTCACTAGCCTGTCATTTCATGCCTTAAAGCAATATTTCACTTTGGCATAACATTTCTATGTTGCTCTCAGTACCCCTATACTCACAGGAGTTCTGCCACAGTCAACCGACACCATTGGCTGTCCAGGTTATCAGTCGTGATGCAGCTCAACTGTCTTCCTTCTGGTAGTCTGAACACCATCTAACACATGCCAGCAACATTAGATCAACACATTTCATTTATACTTCAGGGAGCAAGTAATGTAGATCCCAACTGACCATTAACACATGCTCATGGAATAGTTAGAATAGAAATAGAAAAGAAATAGAATAGAAACTGAGACTCTTAGTATTTGTCTTCAAACCTGATGGAAACGTAGGTGAGGATGTGGATACAAGTACATGGCATCTGAATATTATTAAAATTATATGTTTGTGTGTGTGTGTGTGTGTGTGTTTGAGAGAGAGGCGCTGATCTGTGTGACCAAGTGGAGCTGAGTGCCACTCTGACAGGCTATTATTCATAAGGCTTTAACCACTCAACCCCTATCACTATAGTAATCCATACCCTCGGATGGGCACCCTGCACTTTTCAACACAGACACATTAACACAAATACAGTCATCACTCCAGATGACATGACATTTGAGTTGCAACAAGGTCAATCAGTGTTGACAGGTAAAAATATAAGTGAATGTTTCAATCAATCAATATAGCTATCAATCACTGTGAGTGTAAGAGAGGCCCCGGTCCTCTCACCTGTCACTGCTTCAGTTTCAACAAACACTCCCACAATTCACCTCAAACTGAGAGCTTGTCAACATAAACAGTTTCAAATTAGACACACGCACGTTTTTTGTTGACAAATTACATTTTTGACACAACAAGCTGTTGTTGTTGTTTTGTTTTTTTACCTTAGAAATATAATCCAATTCAAATGTTCACCAGACCAAAATGTGTCCACTACTTTCAGAGAGATTATCACAGGATGTTGTGGAACTCTCAGACTTGCTTGGAAACAGAGAGCCAATCATGTGCTTCTTCATTGAGCCACAGGGGACTAGTTTGGAGTTAATTGCAGTGAATCCAATTTTTTTAATTAAAATGAACATCATGACAATCTGACTGGATTGGGGGGTTTTTCTCTTGCTATTTCTTTCTCTCTCCCCTTCTCATTTTCTCTCCCCTGCAGGACAGTTTGAAAGAGTCCTGTTGTTTTATTTTAATTGGGGCAGTGATGTAATTGGCCTGCTCCATGCTGGTCTGTTCAATTTAGATCCTGGTGTGTGTGTGTTTCTGTATGTCTGCGTGTGTGTGCCTGATTGCGTGCAGAGACATACATTGTAGGATGGGTGAGAAAGCAAGAGACAGAGACAGAGACAGAAAAACTCAACATCAATGTTAAGCAAAATCATAGAGCCACAAGTTCAGAATCTATCTTCCATGATGAAAAGGGACGTCAACAGCTAGCTCAAAAAACATAATGAAACAAAACAAAACAAATAAACAAAATGAAACCAAAAAAGAAAATCAAAGAGAGATGGAAGAACGTCAGATGAAGAAAGCTGTACAGTAGAAGAAGCAGGGAAAGGAACATGTATTTGTGCTGTGTAGCGTCACTGTGTCATGTAGTCCCACTGAGGTAACTCTTGGATGTGTGAACATGCCTCACCCAGGCATTATTTCCATGCAAATTTACTGATGGG
>CABFOQ010048253.1:0-12147 GCA_900660455.1 Gephyroberyx darwinii | reverse complement strand
CAAGGCCCTACAAAGGGTGGTGAAAACCGCCCAGACCATCACGGGCAGGGTGCTGCCCACCCTGGACAATATCTACCTCACCCGATGCCTGAGGAAGGCCAACAAAATCATCAAGGACCCCAGTCACCCAGCACACTCACTGTTCACCCTGCTACCGTCTGGCAGACGGTACAGGAGCAGTCAGTCACGCACTTCACGACTGAAGAACAGCTTCTACTTGCAGGCCATCAGGCTACTGAACCATTGAACTATAACTATACCTCATACACACGTCACTTTATGTACAATACTTATATGCACATGCACTTTAACCTGCACATCTGTATCTTTAGATCATCCATGTTTACCAAACCTGCTGCTTCGCATCTAGTTTAGCCCTTAATCTGTTCCATTGCTACTTTTATTTTACTTATTCTATTTTATCTTTTTGACTTGTTTTTTTTATTTGATTTGATGTGTACCTACCTTGTTGGAATGAGCCTCGTCCAAAACATTTCATTGTACAGTATGACTGTAAGTGATGCTGCACATTTGATAATAAATGACTTGAACTTGAACTTGAATTTCCTCAATTTGTATACAATCTATCTGACTGTAGACTGATGGAGGCCCAAGTCTTTGGAAATGCTTTTGTAGCCTTTTCCAGCCTTATGAGCATCAACAACTCTTCTCCAGAGGTCCCTCTTAACCCACACTTGGGGCCAAATGTATAAACCATGTGTACGCACGAAAAGTGTACTTACGTCACTTTCCACGCATGTTTCCGAATGTATAAAAATCCACAGGCAGTGAGACTGTGCGTACCGGTACACATCCTTCACACCATGCATACCATATACGCAGTTTTTTGATTCAGATTAGTGTGACGTTGCGAGTTGGCAAAAAAGGATAATAAGTGTGAATTTGGGTGAAATTTTATATAGAGCTTTTTTCTTTCACTACATTGTGTTAGGATGTAATCTATAGTTTAAAAAAACCTTCACTATGATTACATAGTGATACGTGAGTGGTTAACAACCTTTTTTTGACAAGCCTTAATTTCCTTCTATCTTGAGTAAATATGTTTGTCACTATGCATTATAATAATTATATAATAATGTTATATTATAATAATGATAATGATCTTTATATAAATAAACAAATAAATAGACTACATGGTCTTTATATAAATAAATATTACTATTCTGTATTATTGGGGAGTAAGAATAATCTACACTATATAAAGACTAGCTGTGCGTACTGGCTGTGCCTAATGATACAATGGCTGCTTTGACGTTGCTGGAAGATATTGATATTGCCATTGCACAATTTAGAGAACGAGTCTTCAGAGACCGTACTGATTTTCTGGCCCATGATGATGACTGGCTAATGCGCCACTTTCGATTTCCAAGAGCTGTTCTCTTGTAATTGTGTGCTGAACTGGGCCCTGTGTTGGAACGGCACTCTCGGAGAAACCGTGCCATCCCCGTCCATCAGAGGTATTGACAACAATCAGGTTTTTAGCGACGGGGACGTTTCAGTGGGAGCTTGCAGACAGATCAGGAATATCCCAGACTGCCCTGAGCCGGGTCATGCCCATGGTGTGAGCATAATTTCTTTGAGTAATAGATACATCAGGTTCCCTTACACAGCAGCTGAACAGGCCAACATCAAAATGCAATTTGCAGCAATGTCCGGTTTCCCAAATGTAATATATGTATATAGTACTGTATTGTATAATATGTAGCTATATAATATTTTATACCCTCAGGTGACAATGGGTATGCATTGAAGCCATGACATTATGTATTATGTCATTTACAAACCTCCAGAGCGCACAACAGACTAAATGCTGGCCCTTTATATGCAAACCAGGCAATTGGGGGGGTGTTGGAAGCCATTTATAGTAAATTGTGGGCATGGTCAGAAGGCTCGTGCACGTGCGCACAATTTCAGGATGATTGAGATGTACATGTAATGTAAATATACAGAGTTTTATACATTTGGCCCCGGGTCTTTTGATCAAGGCAGGCTGGCTTGACTATAAAGTGCCACAGGACACCCTGAGTATATTGCACTAGGATGCAATTTAAATGACCAAATGTCAAGGTCATTTAACTCAAGGTCAAGGTTTCAGTCCATAGCTAATCTCCATAGCTAATCTCATAAGTCATCGACATCGAATGATCATCGACCATTAAAAATTGCCGTGTAGAACACTTACCAGAAATATAACCTCCATTTGTTCATTGAATGGACCAACCTGAAATGGGAAGTACCATCTCCCGGAAAGTTACTGCTGTAGTAAACAAATTTGTGAGTTGCTATTTAACTTGGAGTGTAAGTAGAGGATTGGTAGCCAACAGGCAGAAAAGGCTTTGGGATCCAAAACTCCATCCAAAGTTATTGACATTTTGTTGATGTTGTGGCAAAATACTGTATTGCATACAGTGAGTGAGCATAATCCATTGTTTATGGATAATTCTAACGTTACAATAAAACCATATTATCCCATCGCAGGAGATAGTTGGACCTGTCCAGAGGAACCACTCCATGCTGGTTGCCATTCTTACAAAGGCCTCCTTATTAAGTACTGTCAAAGTACTGATGATGTTAAAAGAATATTTGCTGTAGCCAATAAATGTCACAAACACAGTTGCAGAAGTGGTTAATGTGCAGGTAAATGAGAACACTAAAAATATTTTAGCCAAATGCCATTGAAGTGTTTATGTATGGGAAGTGGACTTCCTGGCCAACAAAATGGTTAGAACCATGCATAGAGCCTATTTCCACAACTGAAATGAGAACAAGTGAAATATGTCTGATGTCCATAATTTGCTTGAGACCACTATTTAAAACATGAAAGCAAATAGGTTAACCGTTGCTTTGTTCAGCACAATAATTAATTGAATTTACTTGCTTTTTGTATTGCTCATCAGAATCTACCTGAAGCTAACCCGATGAGAATGGAAGAGACGAGGAAGAGGAATGCACTTGTGATGCAGGTGCTCAAGGAGGCTGCTGAAACCAATGACAACATTGCAAGAGGACTTGGAGGACCCTCAAAATAGAATGATCACAAGAAGTCACAACAGCTTATAGATATGGGAGACTTGGAATTGTTTTCTTATGGCAACAGCGTTAACGTTGTCAATCGTCAATCTGCTGCAGAACTTCATGACAGGCATGAAAGACATTAAAATAACTATGAATACAGAGCCACTGTTGTTTGGAATCATTTATTTTGCTGACTTTTAAATTTGCTATATATCATTCTTACCTGTGTCAGATTTAAGTCAGGCCTTTTTGAAATATTTGGTAGGCACTTTGTAGCACAAACTTGCACAAACCAGCACAAAATGTCTATCATATCTCACAAATGTAAAATGATGTCAAACAATGGCAAGAATGACAGATCCCAAGATGTTAAGAGAGTGATTGATTGCTCTGCAAAACCCTTTGTGAAAAATAATCAAATCAAGTTGTATTCCTTTATCCTGCACCCCATAAAGTGCAGCCTATGATTGATTGATTGGCTTTATTTCAGACATGTAAGAACAATACAAATGCCAATAAAGGGGAGTCTAATTTATATGTAAAAGAATGAGAAAATAATAAATATCAAACTTGTGTATATATATATAAATCAATGTATAAACAGATATGCATACATACACTATAGCTTCAGTAATAATCACTGTCCACCACTCCCCAGTGGACTTTTTAGGTGTAGCAAGATATCGATAAAACAAGATAAAACAAAACCCGTGTGAACAAGAAGATAGATAATGGTGTGCACTACTGGCCAAGAGAGAATGACTAATCAGCCAAATGGGGGCAATAGGTTAAAATAAAAAATAAATTAAAGGGAATCTTTTCCGCTGCTATAGTGGACTTTTTGTCAATTCAGAGGGCTACCATAATCCACTGAAACAGTAAGATTTCCAATGCAAATCATAGTGGCAGAGAACTTGGACTTTCCCTGCTCACAGAGCCTTACCCACAGAGCCTACATGTACCATTTTGCATTTCGCACTCACTTCTCGAGGCCGACCCCATGACCCACCCCCAACTACCTAGCTCACAGAGGTACGTGTGCGTAGGATACAATTCAGCCGTGTATTTCAGTCATGCGTATCTCACAGCAGAAACACTTTCATTTTAACCTGAAAGCTTGTTTCTGCCTTGGTCATCCTCAAAAATGTTTTTGTTGTGGCCTGATAGGACAAAGTCTACATAGGCTGCGTCACCTCAGCAGCGCATAAAGGCCAAGTAGTACATGTGAGTCCTGCATTTGTGTTTCCACTGGTTCCGCTTCAGTAGCGTTTCTGCTTTGCGTTCACTACCTAAACAGAACTTGAAAATAATGGATAGATTGCATGTTTCAGTTTTTCCTGTAGAATTTTGTCCCGTTTGAATAGGTTAGAAACACATAGAATATTGAATTAAACTTAAAAGGTATAGTTTTGGCATCTTTCTATTTTGTGCACTTGTTGGGGTAGCGCCAGCAGCAAGCAGAAGGAAAGCACTTGCGCTCTTTCTCCTTCTCAGTCCTATCAGACCACAATAAAAATGTTTTTGAGGATGACCAAGGCAGGATGAGGTTAATTATTTATTTCCGATCAAAATTAACCTGTTATATTGGTTAAAAAGCCTAGTCGGGTGGGTTTAAATAGGCGAAGCGTAAAAAGACGCTTCAGGTCGTAGTGATGCGCGTGAGACAAAGCTGAAACGCAAGCCAGGACGTGGACAGCAGCGTTGATTAATATGAAAGCCTTTCTGCTATGAAGACATACAACTGAAAAATGCAGCTGAGTCACTAGTCCTATGTTGACCAGCCTAACATCTACTTCACAAGAAGCAGTAGTTTTCACATGTAGCAAACATTTCTATTTTATGACTCACTTTTATTTGTTTTTGTTGGTAAACAAGTCACCTTTGTGAATTGTGCCCGAATACAAGGAGGAAAAGAAAAGGAGTTACTTTGAACCATTTTACAGTAAAAGATTGCAAGGTAAGTAAACAGTGGCACAGAGCATTCAAACACCCACAATGTGATGAGAACACACCGGCAAGTAAAGAGTATACTTGAGTATACTAGCTGGGTATACAGCTAGCATTCCACACTAGAGTTTGAGGGAGACATGAAATCAGAATGAATGGGTGGCAGTGAGTTGAAGAGACTGAAGCTGGCGGATTCCCTGTCTTGGTGAAAGGGGCAGGGGACTTCCAGAGGTAACTGTTTTATATATTTGTGTCTCTGATTTTACTCTTACACAACACACTAGTGTTTTTTTGCCTACTCTTGCATGGGTGATGTATTGGGTAGTAGGGATGAGCTCACATACTACTCATTTGGTATAGACTCCTTTTTGAAAGTATCGATATCAAAGTTATTTTTAATCCAAAATGTAGTTGCTTCACTCCTTTTGTAGCGCATGTTTCTGCCAATGAACAGCAACAGGCGTGAGACCTAGGACACTGCTGGCGCACATCACGTGATCAGCAAAACCCACGTGAAGCAAGAATCGCACGCGTTGTCCTTCCTTCTGTCAGTCATTGGGAGGATGGCCTAGTCAGACAGAAAACGCAACGCGGTGTGGTGCTGTAACAAGAATGTACCACACAGCAGCAATACTACTAACTTGTTCAAACACCTAAAACACACATTCTGAAACTTACAAAGAAGTGGAGCAACAAGATGCCCAGAAAACCAAATCACCTGCACAGACAGGAGACGTTGCAGGAGAGTTTTCTCAGAGGCATAACATATCCAGGTAGACTTCATCATCACAATCTCATTTCAATTGTGTTGTAATATGAGACTAATCAGAATAAAAAGATAATTCAGTTTTGCCTTCCACATTTTTATTAATAGGTTAATAATTGAAAGACAAATGCCATGTTAATCCATTTTTTAATGATTCTCACATTCTCTCCTCAACCCCCCTAAACAGGCCCTGCATCCCACTGTTTCCAAAACAACCTGCCATTTAGGTTTTTTATTTCTATAATCTTTTTTTTCTTAAGTTACTCACGGGGATGAGCAACTTAAAACAATTAAAATTAAATTAAAACAATAGCAAGAAATTATCCAATTTCCATGGCAGACACTATTAGTCTGACATACAGCTTTGTATTTTATTACCATACATGGCTACCATTTTGATGAGGAATTTAATGATGATGCCAATGCTCAGTTTCCATGACATGCACAGCACTAAAACCATGGCAAACATAGCTGAACATTCTGCTGGTACTCTGACAAAACAGCAAGTGTTCATTCTATCTACATGTGTATAGCCTCTGTCACAATAATGCAAAATGAACTTGACAAGATTTCAAATTTAAAACTTTATTGGCATATACTCTGTTTTATATATATTGACCATTTGGAGAAGGAAATTTAGATCTGATTTGCTGTATCACGCAGGCAGGCGAAAAAGAGAAAAAGTATCCGTCTGGCAGGTAGACTGCCTATCACAAACGTTTTATTGTCTGGTAGTACAGAATATTTTCCAGCAATATTTAGCTGGCTGAAACATAATGATAACATTGGCCTGGATGCATTGATTATCATGTATTGAAGGAACAATGTTGTTCCTTCGATTTACATTAGGTTGAAAAATAAAATTAAATACTTGCTTGTTATCCGCCAGTCTGGGCATCCTCTTCCCATTTCTAATCCGCATTTCTTCCATTGTGTTCTGTGGCTACAAATATGCTTGGATGTTTGACTCTGCCAAAACACTATAAAATATGTAGTTATCCATAAAGTTTTCCATGGTCTAATTTTGGGATGCCATTGCTAATGTTGTCAAGCTGTGCAATGTGATCGAAACCTAAGAAGGCTGTAGTTTGCTTTATTGTCTTACGCCCAAAACACTTCTACTCAATTCTACTCACCACCTACAAAGCCCTAAACAACCTGTCCCCTCCCTACCTCTCTGACCTCCTTCACCACCACACCCCTACCCGATCCCTCAAGTAAGCTGATGACAACCTCCTCCAAACCACCAGGACCAAGCACCGGACCTGGGGCGACAGGGCCTTTGCAGTTGCCGCCCCCTCTCTCTGGAACGCCCTCCCCAGCCATCCTTCAAAAAAGCCCTCAAAACCCACCTCTTCAAAATCGCCTTCAACATCTAAGCCCCCCCACCCCATCTATTGCTTCACTGTTCCCATCAGAAATTGCCTACTTTTACTCCACCCTTATTTTTTTAATCTTTATTTCCTTTTTTGAACATTTGAACTCTTGTCAAATAAAATGTATTTTATTTGCTGTTGTTGGATACTATGAAATGCACTATATAAATGTGATGTATTATTATTATTATTACTAGAAAAGGTCAAATTTTCTGAAGAAAATTTGTGTGCTTGCTTAAGCTTAAGTGTTTTTTATGAAGTGAATTTAATCCAAAAGATACTGTGTTAACAAATGGTAGTAGTAAAAGCAGAAGTACCAGCAATAGCAGAAGTAGAAGTATTAGCTGAAGTAGCAGAAGTAGTAATAGTAAACCACATTCATTCATAAATTATATGAAGTAAACCACAAACTACACTATTACATTGATGAAATCATTTATTTGTGAATGAATAAAATACACGTGACAGTTTTCAATAAGTTAATTACCAGCATAATGCAGGGCCATACATCACTGGGCACATTTCTGATTGCAAAGCAGACATATAAAACAGCACACAGTAGATGGAACACGTCAAAAGTATATGAGAACCTATGTGGAGAAACGGTGTATACCATTGGAACATGGAATATAAAGACATATACACATACATACATTATATATATAGAGAGAGAGAGAGAGACCTTGAAAATGTGGGCCAAATGAAACATTCATTGATAATGTTATGTATTGCAAACTGTCATGAAGTGTAGCACATGACAAGGCAAGGGTGGTGGGTGTGGATGGCAACACGTGCAGTGAAGTTGAAATAGCAGTGATGAGGAGCACAAACAGCCCACAGCCAACACAGTTATGAGGCCCCTTGTCATATCAACAATGCATAGATTTAGGAGGGATAGTGACTTAACCTGTGGCTCGACCCTACAAATTTAGCCAAAGCAGCACTTTATAAAATTGAGTGGTATTTTTCATGCTCAGTCTTGGATTTGTTGTTATGCATAGTCAAGGGCATGATGCTTGTGTCTCTCTCATGTCCCAAGTTAAGCAGGCGGGATCTTACCCGTCATTGGCTAACCAGCCTTCTATACTTGACATTTTAAAGAGGACATCTTGGTTGTTCATGTAGTGTTATCCTTGATTTGGGGTTTGGGGAAGAGGTACAACTGGCCCCAGTAGTATGTTGTTACAGTAGAGGAGCCTATCTATATTGCAGAGGTGATTGACAAGGAGAGACCTTGCTGTGGGGCCACACACCACAAATTGAGGCAAATTACCACTTCATGACATGTTTTGTTGGTTTGTTTAAATTGTATTCATATTTCCCTGTTGTCCTGTTTGGTGTTGTAGATGTTGTGCATTTAATACATGATAATGCTTTTGTTTGTCTGTTGTGCTGCTGCTCACTGTGCCTGCCCACAATGGCATGGCAGTCAAATAATTGTGACTGTGCCTGTCTTAGGTTGTCCCAAGTTTAGCAGGAGAGATCTTATCCATCAGCCTTCTATACTTGACATTTTAGAGAGGTGGTCTTGGTTGTTCATGTAGTTGTAATTTAATTGGAAACTCTACGAACCACACCCTTTCAGTGCATGTTTTCATCCTCTCCTATGTAGACCAGGTTATCGACTCCAGGCGTGTTATTGTGGCGTTTCTATCCCGCAATGGGATTATCTAGTTCCAAGCCAAGCATATGTACATTTTCTTTACCATTGTGAACTCGGTGAACTATTTTGAGGATTTTACCAAAGGAGCCGTTCCCCAGTCCATCATCCACATCTATGTTTCTTGTAATCATCACACAAACTCCCTCAGCGGCTTGTAATGTGTCTGATAGATCTCCTTTCTGACCTTTGAAAGGTGTGGCTTGTCTCTCCATTGTTCCTGTACAAGAATCTTTTCTGTAATCATCAGCATTAATGTTTATGATACCAGTATGGAGAGCAGATATTGTGGCTGCATTGTGTTCATCCACCTCTTTGTTGGTAGCAAAGTCTTTCAGGCAAGTTGCTGGGTCATTCACAGCCTAGGAGAGTAGAGCTCCGTCTGCTTCAGTTAAGGCCTCAGTCTTGTCTTCCACACAAATTCTATTCATCAGTTCAGCAAAAGCAACATCGTCTTTCTGACGCATGATCTCTGTGAGTGTGATCATCTGAAAATAGTCCTGCCGGAAATCTACCTCATTATCCTCATGCATACAGAGAGGTGTAGCCTTATCACGTGTTGGAAGCTGGTAGAAATCACCCACTGCCAGAACAGACAGTCCTCCAAATGGTTTTTGGCTTCCTTTGATCTGTTGGAGTCTCCAGTTAACATAGGCAAAGATGCGCTTTGAGACCATAGACACTTCGTCCATAATAATTATCTCAGCATTTGAAAGTGTGGCCCTCACTTCATCCAGTGCATTTCCAAGTCCTGTGTGCTCAGTCAGGTCTCGTGGGAGTTTAAGGATAGAATGTCGTGTCTTGCCTGAGATGTTAAAAGCTGCAGTACCTGTGAATGCAGTCAGCAGTACAGTGGGCATTGAGATGTCTCTTTCCTCTCTGACTCTGGGACGTCTGCATAGTCTTTTTGTTGCTTCTGCGTAAATGCATTTGATAAGATGTGATTTTCCTGTGCCAGCACCACCTGTGACAAAGTACAAAAACTGTTCTGGGTTTTGGCCACACGCACCACTGATGGACTCTGTAAAAAACAACAATGAGTCATCTTCAGATTTTGGTACATCTTGCGCACAACCTCTGCACAAATTTGTGGTGGTTTCATTACTGCTGCGGTTCCTCTGTGCTCTGCAGACTGAGTAGTATAATCAGGGACGTCGTTCATCAGGATGTGCTTCTCCAGCTTCAGCAATACATTCCTAGCGGAGCAAATCTGTTTCAGGGGAAAACATGCTCCATGCATCCTCAATAGGGCCATTTTCTATAAACGCCTGAAGGGCTTTGTCTATCGCGGTGTCATTTCTCATATTTTGATCGGTTTGTGTTAACAATGTTCACCACTGACTGGATACACTGTCTGTGGTAGTTGCACAATGGCACTGGTGTAGAACAACTCGTATGTCGGAAACCTTTCAGTTTTAAGCTGTGAGTCATAGTGGTAAGGGAGGTACAGTTTGAGTAACCTGCAGTAAAATTTCTCTGGGTTTTTGTGCTGTGAAAAGCGACAATACCTAATGACAGCTGGTTTTCCTCTTTTTTTTAATGAATCCAAGACGATTTTGTAAAGGCATGACATTTTCAGGTGGTTACATTCACTCACTGTACTTCTCAATAATTAATTACATTGACAGAAAGTTTGATGAAAAGAAGCTACTTTGAATTTGTACATGTTGCATGTAATTTGTTACAGCCATGCCCCATATATGTGAACATGCTCATAGCGGAAATGGGAAAATCAAATGGTAATAACATATATGACAGACTGATTTGACTATTGGTGAAACCACCTAGCCAAAACTGCCCTTGTTTAATTTTGTGTAGCCAGCCATCAACAAATGACCCTGACTATGTTAAACTTCTTTCTTGAGCCAAAGTGCTGGTTTGGTCAAATTCTCTGCAATGATCCTGAGAGAGGTAAATGTTGATACAAAGTCAACATTGTGTGTGTTTCTTCAGCAACTGCAAGCAGTAGTATCACATTATATGATAGGAAGTGTATTTAACACACCTGAAGTTTATTGCAATAGCAAGTTAGATTAAACCACAAACCATTTCTGTTAATATAGTACATACTTTTATCAGACTCCAGTCAAAGTGACTGCCTTTTTCACTTGTCTGAAAGCACAATGTCCAAACCGTCTGGGGAGTAAATAACATAAGCCATTGTTAATAGGACAGTGACTCACTTACCGAACAAACGCTGGTAACAATCGAAGGCCGATATGAACCTGTACTGTGGTTGAAAGGATGAAAGGATGGTGGAGGGTGAAGAGGCTGGGCTGGAGCTGGGGCAGGCAGGTGAGAGGGAAGCAGGCGGGCTGGCGGGTTGTGGCGAGGAAACATGGGGAAAGAGACGTTCAGGGGATCCTGGGAGATAGGAGAATGCAGTGAAGCACACAAGGAAATAACTCAAGCACAAAAAGACAAGAGCGCCCGCGACAGTGGCTACCACGGTAGTTGGCGGAACAAACTACGATCAGTGGTTGGAGAGCCGGGGTATATATCCTGCAGGGTTGATGGGCTGATGAAGAACAGGTGTGGAGGAAAAGGCAGGAACGGGAGAGGGAGCCACACACAGACTGACAATGAGAGACAGACAGGGGAGGTGGAGACACAAGGGAGGCAGGGACACAAAGAAACAAGGAAAACCCAGGGTCGGGACTGGAGCCGTGACACTGTACAAAGTGTAAAACAGGATTTTAACTCACATTTATTTGTCCAGGTGTATGTAATGCCTGTCAATTCAACAGATTTCTGCAAAGTATGTAACACTGTCCGGTCTCGCACTATCGCCGAACTATGTTTTAGCGATCTGCCAGCGCAGGAGAAACACTGGCCCTAGCTAACGTTGAGTGTCTAGCGTGGTTTGTGGTTGTGCGCTTTTGCTCCTCATCTGATTCCTACTCTTCTAATCTCAGGTTTCCCTCGCAACTTTGCCCCACTGAACCAGAAACTGCTGGCAAGTAAATTAAGGAGGACTGAAAACTGCTGGGAAGTAACGTTAAGGAGGTAATGTAACTGGCCTATCTGAAATCAGAGTGAATCGATGACTGAACGAAATAACGCAAATTAGTTCGGTGAAGTTTAAAGCGATGTTATTAACGTTAGGTAGTCTAGGAGCAGGGGGCTGTCATGTTGATTTGCATAGCTAACAGTTTCCACATAGTCAATTTACTTGATTTATTCTGAAATGATTGATTTATTGATTGATTTATTAACCTGAGCCAGCCATCAGGTTGTGTTGTTGTGAAATTTGACGTGTTTGCTGCCGGTACCGTTAGCCTGAGCTTGAAATTCTGTCCCTGTACTATAAGCGGTGCCACGGAGCAGCGGCCTCTAACGTTACAATCTGTAAGAAAAAATAA
>CABFOQ010048250.1:0-24443 GCA_900660455.1 Gephyroberyx darwinii | reverse complement strand
CACATTTGAATGAGTCTTTGGATTTATCTAACCACGTTTGGCTGTTGGGAGATAACGATGAAGTAACTGACTTCTGTAGGAGCCGATAACAGGTGGATGTGGGGAAACGCCACGTACCAAGTCATCACTTCGGATAATTCCCCAATACTTTCATTATTACATTACATTACATTACATTTAGCAGACGCTTTTATCCAAAGTGACCTACAATAAATGCATTCAACATAGGTCGGCAAGAAAACTACTAGTCACCAGAAATCAGTGAAGTGCATTTCCTTCCTAAACAAGCATCTAAGAGCAGGACCAGTGCTAAGGTAAAAGTACAATAAGTTAGATACCTACTTTTTATTAAAACAAATGAGACAAATAAGTGAAGCATATACGCATATAAGCAAGTACTAAGAGGAAGCGTCAGGGTAGTGTTTCTAGAAGAGGAAGGGTCAGGGTAGTGTTTCTAGAAGAGGAAGGGTCAGGGTAGTGTTTCTTGAAGAGTTGAGTTTTCAGCCTGTGGTGAAAGATGGGCAGTGACTCTGCTGTCTTGACATCAGTGGGGAGTTCATTCCACCACTGTGGGGCCAGGACAAGAGAAGAGCCATGAGCAACGGGGCAACCCGTCGCCTCGAGCCAGCAGAGCGAAGTGGTCGGGCGGGGGTGTAAGGCTTGACCATAGCCTGGAGGTAAGAAGGAGCTGTTCCTTTCACTGCCCTATAGGCTAGCACCAGGGTCTTAAACTGGATGCGATCTGCTACAGGGACCCAGTGTATAGAGAACAGAGAAGGGTAGTTGTGGGAGAACTTGGGGCAGCTGAACACCAGACGAGCTGCAGCTTTCTGAACAAGCTCCAGGGGTCTGATGGCAGATGCCGGGGCACCAGCAAGGAGGGAGTTGCAGTAGTCCAGGCGGGAGATGACAAGAGCCTGGATGAGCACCTGCGCCGTCTCCTCAGTGAGGAAGGGGTGAATCCTCCTGATGTTGTAGAGGAGGAATCTGCAGGAGCGTGTCACTGATGTTTGCCGAGAACGACAGTTGGTCATCCAGGGTCACACCCAGATTCCTCGCAGTCCGAGTTGACGTCACCACAGCATCATCAATGGTGATGGCCAGGTCTCGGTGAGGACCACCCTTCCCCAGGAGGAACACTAGCTCAGTCTAGGTTGAGCTTCAGGTGGTGCATCGACATCCACTCTGAGATGTCTACCAGGCACGCAGCAATGTGACACCCATCCCCTCTAGGGTGGAGAGGAGGATCTGGTGGTTCACCGTGTCAAACGCTGCAGACAGGTCCAGGAGTATCAGGACAGAGGAGAGAGAGTTCGCTCTAGCGGCATGGAGCGACTCTTGGTCGAGTGACCCACCTTGAACCCGGACTATGGGGGTCCAAGAGGTTGTTCTGGTGAAGATACAAAGACAGTTGGTTAAAGACAGCACCTTCAAGTGCACTAACTATAATACTATCTCTGTTACTATTTTAACCTGCACACTGTTCAGTATTAGAAATACTTGCAGTTATTAACTGTCCTTACAAACAAAAAAACAAAGGCATTGAATGGCGGAGGACGTCTAGTCTGCTATTCATACAATACAGGAAGAAGTCACCTTAATGTTAAGTCAGTGTGTGATCAGCTTGATAGTCTGTCATCCCGGACTCACCTGACTAGGGCAAGGTAACTTATCTCTTTGCGAAAATTGTTCAAAGCATTCAAAGATGATACTTTAGCTTGATCATGTTATCAAAGCAAGCTGGCACTTTCTTCTGATCGAGTGTGATGACAAGAGATGACAGCGAATGCTTGTTTGAGCCACGAGCTCACTGTGTCAGTTTCACTTATAGTGCAACTTGATAAAATATGCAACTGCCAGAGCTGCCCTGGGCCACAGCTTAAATCTTTCATGGACACTACAAGAAGACGAATGCTAAAATTGGAGTTCGAAAAAAGGAGAAAGGGGGAAAAATAAGTGATCTGTATTTATTTATATTTATACATATTTATTAGTAGCAACCAGCCGGTGCAGTCCCAATCTTTGTCAGTACATTTGGGCATTGGATAAAAGTTTTGGGTTGGGGATCCATTTAATCTCCCAGGAATAATGGCGCTGAATAATTTCTCATGGGCCCTTGATTTTGGTTCCCTGTTCATGAATCCCTGAATTATTGACACTACTGTTTGTAACAACAGCCATACTGTTGGCAAGTATTATAATGATTTACTGTTCTCAATCCCCTCCTTCTGTTCATCTTTTCACATCCCAAAGGTTCATAGAAAAAATAAAAGTCCTAGTCATCCTGCTTCCTGCCTGTTTTTTCTTTCATGAATCAATCTAGCCTTTCATAAATCAATAAAAAATCATGCCGATTAAAGAATTACTCCACTACGTTGTTACTTCTTGTATAGCAGCAAAAACCACCACCAGGTTTTTAGATATTACAGCCTTTGAATGTTTTCACTCTCCACAGGTATGGCAGCGATGTGCAGCACTTCAAGATCCTGCGTGACGGCTCAGGGAAGTACTTCCTGTGGGTGGTGAAGTTCAACTCCCTGAACCAGCTGGTGGATTACCATCGCACCTCCTCGGTGTCCCGCAGCCAAACCATCCTGCTACGGGACATGGAGGAAATCCAGCTACAACAGGTCAGATTTGGCAAAAACACACACACACACACTCAAATGTAGAAACATACATAAACATGCACAAACAGTTATTTATTTTTACACAGAGGACACAGACCTCAATGCACAGAAAAGCAAATACACAATGGCACACACACTCGCAGGCATACACAGACATACAGATTCAAGCACACGTGTGCACAGCTGTATGCATATATAACCACACACACACACACACACGGGAAAATCCTCATGTCAGACGATCATTTAACAAGATTGCATCTTGTAATCTTGTAAGTGATGTAAAGATGTGCTGTGTCAGTAAATAATATTAGTACAGATTAATATTGCAGCGGTGTGCTGATGTGTGTAGGGGAGAGTGGAATGCTGCAGTTTAGAAATGAAGAGATGGTATGTGTGATATCTTTCCTGTTGAAACTGAGTTGGTGGGTAAAGCCAAGTGGCATGGTCATGTGTCTGGTACGTTGAGAGTGCATTGAGTGCATATGTCTGAGTCACTGAAACCCATTTTGAACATTTTATGTTGAGTGACTTTCTATTGAATTAGTTGAATATTGGTGGATGAGGACATAGTGAATGTGTTTGAGCAGATGTCAGTATTGGCAGAGATGTCTAGATCTTTATTGGTGGGTATAGAGATGCAGGGGTCTATATTGGTTAACACTTTATATCATTTGGATAAAAGTTTTTTGGAGTTGAAATAGAAATGATGTTTTCTAGTAAGGGGGGTGAGAGAAGGTCATTATTAACTATGCTGAGTTTGGATTTAATTGTATTTTTAATTATATATAATTATATATAATAGAAATTGGTCTTTGCTGATCTCATATTTCTGGTCCTCTTGGAAAGTGAGAAAGGATTTATTTTTAAAAATGTGTTCTATTTTTTTTAATACCTTGTAATCATTTTGAGCAGTCCTGCAAATCCTATAAAAAATATTGCTCCACAGATGAACAAGTAGTCAAAAGGGCAGTACTGAATCCAACAAAAAATCTAATTATAATAAATTCCTTTCCATGTTGATATCCATGACTATTGACAATAAATGATATCATGTCATACTCAAGTGGAAGTTTTTCTGGGGGATAAAAGGGAGTCACATGCCTTTTGTTAACATAAATTATGACATTCATCCCACTTTTTCCAGAGAAAACTATCCACTAAGCACATCACACAAATCCATACAAATCCTTATTTAAAATGTTCTCTACCCCTGCAGATAAACAGCCAAGTATCTGGAGAACCACTGTACCTCACCTCATGAATCCTAACTCTTGTCTTCTCCATCTTCACCCCATTTAGAATATGTACGTCCAGGCATTGTTTGACTTTGAGCCTCAGGAGGAGGGTGAGCTGGGCTTCAAGCGTGGAGATATGATCCAGGTGCTGGACAACTCCCATGCCAACTGGTGGAAAGGGATGTGCAATGGACAGACGGGCACCTTCCCCCGCAACTATGTGACACCAGTCAACCACCACATGTAATCACGCTCTCCCGAAGAGGAGAATGTGTTGATCATGGACACAGAGGTGCAGCACCATCGCATGCTATGCTTCAACCATTACCTGTTACGATGCTCGCCCCAAAAATAAAGACGTAAAGGACTTCCTTGAGGATGCAGAGAAGCAGAGCGCCGCCACATGATCTGTTTCTCTACGAACTGAAGAGAAGAAAGAGGACTAAAGAATAACCACCGGGAAAGATGAAGGGGACAGAGCTGAGGAAAGCAGGCAGACTGATATTCCTCGATACTGCAACTTTGTAGAGCTCACACAGATGGTGCATGAGGCAACAGGCGTGGGCCAGGGTGTTCTGTATGGATATATCGTAATTGTAGATTGAATTGGGAAAGTAATAATCCTTTATTTCAGTGATGCACTATGCTCAATTATCCACTTCTAGTCCCTTTATTTTATGTCTTTCATCCTGAATTTGCTACCTGTTACTGAACTGAACATCTGTTGAAAAACAGATCAATGAAAAGATGCCAGTTGGTTGAGGAGACCAAAGACTAATGTGTTAACATCAACCCTGCTTTTAGACGCTGGATACATTTGTTTCTTATGATTAATATGTAATGTACAGTATGCTGTATCAATTTGGATGATGGAATCTTTTTTTATTATTCCCGTTTTATTCTGTCTGTCGATATTAGATTATCTCTATTATAGTGATCGGTGTTTTGGGAAGCGAATTTTATATTAGGAAGAAAACAAATCATTATTTCACAGCTCAGTTTGGTTTAGCAAAATCACACCACAGATTGGCATGTTGTGTAAACAAACTTGAATGCTATAATTTAGATTCACATTTTAAAACTGTTACTGCGTGACATTTCATTTGGTGAACACAAACCCACCTATTATCAAAATCAATTGATGTATGCACATGTGATAATCTCTCTCCTTATTGTTTACATGTCTGTTATCCTATTCTGATTGCTTGGTAAAATAGACTCATTACAAGGCAAATACTTTCTTTGAAAATATTGGGATAATGAATGTAGCCATCTTTCTCTAGATAATAGCACAAGGGAGCATTTGACTGGATTAAATAAACTAAAAAGTAACAAGTTTGATGAAATCATGAAGGGGCTATTTCTTAATTTTTGATCTTGATTGCATTGAAGGTGGCACTTTTTTGCTAGTGCCTTCTCTATGGCAAGTAGTTACAGGAAAGAAGAAGTGTGTTTTGTGCCATGTTGTACTTGATGAATAACTGTCCAACTCGTAGTTTGTTGTTCTGCAGAAATAGTTGCATGTGAAATCTTAACTGATGTCATGGTGGAACTTTATCAGAAGGGCTTCTGTAGTTTTACTAGCATTAAATTTTTTTTTTTCAACATGTGTACACACTGTTCAATGTGTCTGGTGTGTCAAAGAGGAGAAACTACTAAAAAGGGGTTGAAATTGAACAAGGTGACAGGTAAATTGGTGTTTTCTCCCACATGTTTCATCTTCTGAACATTGGTGTGATGGTTAGGGTTAATAACAAATGACTCCAAAAAGCAATGTGTGACAGACTAACATCACATGACAGCCTCTCTCAAAATTGAAGTTCTCTGAGACTTCTTTGAAGCCAACCACAGCGTAAAATAATGGGGTGCAGGGACCAGTTTTTCCATAGTGGAATTCATCCAGAGGCATTGGTATGTCCCACAGGTTTCTGTCTGTGCCCCATCCACCTGCAGCACAAATATCTCCCCTCGTTATTTCACAGTGCTGTCAGCAGTGACATGTAATTACGCATGATTTTATGCCGGGGATTGATAGCGATAGTATGGATGTATGTGGTGTTTATGGAAACCATATCAGCACATGTTTCATCATTGAAAACCGTGTTTGTTTCTATATTTACTTTGATATAGTCAAGATGAGAACAATGGCCGTATGGCATCTTTTACATCTGCATGACAGTGATGAAAGCTGATGCACCATGCACTGTCTCCATTTGAATTCAAAACAAAGAAATCACAATGGGTGTTTTCCTCAGACAGAGTGCAGAAGAAGCAAGCAATATATTCCTTCAAATATTCCTTAAATATTCCATATCTATATTTAACAATGGTGGATGCACATTTTCTTAATTTATACTTAAAACTATATCAGTGAGCCTCCAGCATTTGCCCTAAATGACCTGTTCTGATAGCTTTAAACAAGAAAAGAGTATTTGTGAGAGAGAGAGAGAGGGGGGTCTCATATTGACTTTCTGGTCACATCAGCCTGCTCAGCCTCTGTATAATCATACTGACACTATTGCAGACCTACTTCTGACACTCCTACACGCAGTGCAGGCTAATGAATGAACCTGAAAACACCCAAGACAGGTCCTCTGCGCTGTTGGCGCCACCAAATGGCAGCAAAGTCATATTGAAATCTGAGCCAGTTTATACCATGGTTACTGGATGACAACTGAGATCCCATTACATTACATTACAGTCATTTAGCAGACACTTTTATCCAAAGCGACTTACAAAGGTGAATCCCAAAACCTTCTTATTGTCACCTTAATGGCGAAACTAATGTAATAGTCCCCATCTAACTGTCATATGCAGTATATTTAATGACATGGGGAAATGGTACCTTCAAATCAGTTTAGTCATCATAGTCCTAGCCGTCTAGCATAGACACTTAAAGACTTCAAGTCACTGTGTAGTTATCATGGGTAACATGGGTGAACGACAACTTTTTAAGAGTAAGAGATCAATCTTTATCATAAGGCCCATGATGCTGCATTTCTATGTTCCTCGTAAGCTCCTACTTCAAATATTCGGAAGTAAATATGATTCAGCCCATTCAAGAACTTTAAGTTGGAAGTAATAACAAAATGGACCCTATAACGAGCGTAGTTTTCTGGTAAGAAGAGAAAACGTCCATCGTGCATGTAATTGATGTTTTGATTCATTTGGTCACAACACATCATCACATATCAGCGACTCGAAAATGATCACTTTGTTGGGTCATTCATGTGCCGGCCACCTGTACTTGCGATATGTCCGACAGCACCTGAAGGCAGCAAGAGTCACGCGTTGTTTGCCTCTCCTGCCCATCACAGTGCAAATATGGCGGTTGAAGGGGAGTCGCTGGAGTCCTGGCTCAGTAAGCACATCTTCAAAGTCTTTTTTTACGTAATTTATCCATATAGTGGCTAGGAAATTATTTGCTATATAACCGTGGGCGCCTGAAACATTGCTTGGGCCTACATGACAGTGCTGTCCCTGCAAAGTGTCCTGCTCTTCGGCAGTGTTGTCAAAAACTGGCTGTCGCTGCCTAGCAAGCCAAAGCTAGAGGCTACTGATGGACGTCGCTAGCCAAATTTAGGGCTGATGTTTGGTTCACTCATTAGTTGGAGCCGGTAGCTAGCTGTAGCCATTGTGCAGGTAGCTCAGATAAGATGGCTATATTTCTATTCTCTTCCCAGACAACACTGGCTTTTGCTTCTGCAGCTAGCCGCCTGTCTGTCGGGCACCTGCTTCATCTCTGTCAGCGTTAACTAGTTCAAGTTCAAATGGGATTTGCCGTAACAACAAACTGCACCCGCTGGCTGACTTTGGTGAGGCACATAATGCAGAGCCCACAGTCTGAAGGCAAAGTTGAGCTGAAAAAGTTTGATAATGGTCATAGGTTAAATTGGTTAACTGTTGACATTGAACACCTGCATCAAGCCTAGCCTTGATTAGCATCGCAAAGACAGGTTAGCCTATTTGCCTGTTTATCACCAGCTACCTGTGGGCCAGGTTGTGACATACTGTGGCTGAAAGTTAATCATGGACTGTATCTTTGTTCTTTTACAGATAAAGCCACCAACCCCTCCAACAGACAGGAAGACTGGGAGTTTATTATAGGATTCTGTGACCAAATCAATAAGGAGCTAGAAGGGTATGGTCATATTCACTCAATATATCTCTCCCCTAACTTTGGATCACACCCATCTAATGTTACTCGCCCGTGTCTCCATTGTGGTGCAGAAATAGAATAAAGCTATTAAATATCAAAGCCTGTCTTGTTACCGCTGAGAATAATAAATAGATTTCCTTTCATCATATTTCTCAGCCCACAAATATCTGTTCGACTGTTGGCTCACAAGATTCAGTCCCCTCAAGAATGGGAGGCGATACAAGCTTTGACGGTAGGTCGCTTAACTTTTTTCCTGGCATTTTCATCCATTTTTAATCCCTGAGTTTAACTTGACCCCTTTTCTTTCCTTTTGCAGGTTCTAGAAGCTTGCATGAAGAACTGCGGGAGAAGATTTCATAATGAAGTTGGAAAATTTAGGTTTTTAAATGAATTAATTAAAGTGGTTTCACCCAAAGTAAGTAAGATAGACGTTGAAATGCCCTATAGTAATGGCATGTCCACTAGAAATGCTGGTTTGGATTATTTTAAGCTGTACATTGATTCTTTTTCAGTACCTAGGAGACAATGTGTCAGAGAGAGTGAAGACAAAAGTGATCGAGATGCTGTACAGTTGGACCGTCTCTCTTCCTGATGAAGCAAAGATCTCTGAAGCTTATCAGATGCTGAAGACACAGGGTAAGATACAAATGATTGAAAACATCTGTCACTTTTTGCTCAGAAGACATTACTAACACATTCTAAACACAATAAATGCAGTATAGTGACATTAAGTATTATACATTGTAAAACTGGTTATCAATGCTTGACACTGTTTGGATATCATTGTAATTTACTTGTCTTTTAGGGCTGAAGCTGTTGTTTTTGGACCAGCATAGCTGACTGTACTCATTTCTTTTCAGGTATTGTTTCACTTGACCCAGAAATCTCTCCTGATAACACACTAATACAGTCCCCGCCCCCACCTCCCAAGAATCCTGTGTTTGACAATGAGGAGAAGAGCAAGGTAAGAAGAATTATTTAGGGATGTGTTTGTTTGAACAGTGTATAACATATGCTTAAACATACACATTCTCTCTCGCTCTGTCTCTCTCGCTCTGTCTCTCGCTCTCTGTCAGGAATATTTAAGGGATATTTGAAAGGATATATTGCTTGCTTCCTTCCATTAATCCAGACGTTACATTTCCCATTTGACAAGAACGTGGGTGGAAGCATGGTGCATCAGCTTTCATCACTGTCATGCAGATGTAAAAGATGCCATACAGCCATTGTTCTCATCTTGACTATCTCAAAGTAAATATAGAAACAAACCCGGTTTTCAATGATGAAACGTGCTGATATGGTTTCCATAAACACCATGTACATCCATGTCACTGCTGACAGCACTGTGAAATAATAATAATAATAATAATAAAAAAATAAATAATATCTCTCTCTCTCTCTCTCTCTCTCTCTCTCTCTCTCTCTCTCTCTCTCTCTCTCATGATTTGCTTCTTTTTTTATCCTGTTATCCCACTGATTCTGACACATTATGACCAAAACGGGTCATGTCTGCATGTTTACTTTGTGTTGCCTCAAGTTGATCTATGGTTGAAGTTGTTTTTTCAAGGCCTGGGAGCTGAATTGGGCTGGGCTGCCTGTGGCTGGGTGATCTGTGGGAAACAGGCTTCAATACTCACTGACTGATAGTTCTGTCCTCTCTCTGCAGAGATTAGCAGAGCTACTGAAGAGCAAAAAGCCTGAAGATCTGCAAGAGGCCAATCGGCTCATCAAGAACATGGTCAAGGAGGTGAGACTGCATCTGTGGCAAAATGCCATACAGTACACATCTTATGACGATCTCGCTTCACAACCTTTGTTGCTGTATGCTGCCACTTGTAAAACTTTACTTTTTAGATGTAAAGATTCGATACCGATACCTTTAGGTTTTCTTCTTCTAGTGACGTTAGAAGTAGTGATAGCCACTTGAAACCACTCCTCAGTTTTCACCAGAAAGCATGCGTGCATACAGGCGATCAAGTTTGACAAGCATTTGCAATGTAAAATTCAATTTACAATGTACAATTCAGTGAAGGTCAGGTGCTGTTTTTGTCTCAGGATGAGGTGAGAGTGCAGAGGTCGACGAAGCAAAAAAGCACACTGGAGGAAGTCAACAACAGCGTCAAACTCCTCAACGAGATGCTGACTCACTTCAGCACAGAAGACTCCACGGACGGAGACAAGGAGCTCATTAGGGTTTGTCTCCCATTGGATCTGGCTCAAATTTGAAATGGATTCAGTTATTGTTTTGTCACTGATTGTTCTTTCTTATAGCATTGTTGTGAAAGTACAAACCGTACCCATGCAGCACCCCAGGAAAATCACTGTTGTTGGATTTTGGGATTGACACAAATCATGTATGTGGTGTTGAATGGGTCTCATAAGCCCTAGGTTCATGAAATGTCCCTGATATGATTCTGCTAAGCGCTCAAAGTAATTGAAAGGATTTCATTTAATAACTGATTCTTCATTCTTTGTGAGCAATAGAAGGAGAGAATGGTTCCTCTCCAGACCCAGATCAGTAACATATTTCACATCTTCTTGGAAACTAAGTGAGATCTATTATGTATGACCTGCCACTTTAATTTTTTTCCAACCAGTCATACTATTATGTCTGAATGAGCTTCAGATGTGAATATTCAGTGCATGATTTTCTGTCTTTTTTTCTGTTTCCAGGAGTTGTATGGCGACTGTGATAAGCTTAGGCGGACGGTATTCCAGCTCGCCACTGAGACTGAGGACAATGACAGCAGCTTGGGTAGGAAATCCTCCAGTTGCACCCTATTGAACCACATCCGATGACTTCCTCTCCCTATCCTAGTTTGAGTGTATCAAGATTGAGTCATGATTTGCAGAGCTCATGTGCTGACGCTGCGTTCAACCAGACCAGCTTGTCCACTCGGTACAGAAAGCATCCCGGTCCCAGCGGTGATGCCACGATCGCCTCACTTTGCTTTCAGTGTGAAGGAAACCTGATCGTGTTGTTGCTATTTAGATCTCAATATTTTATAGACCTCATCCCAGGCTAACCTTCAACCTAATGCACTCACCAGGAGACATTCTGCAGGCCAGCGATGACCTCTCCCGTGTCATTAACTCCTATAAGAAGATTGTAGAAGGACAGACCGTCAATGGAGAGACAGAGCAAGCACTAACACCATCATCAACCAAACCAGGTAAGCATGACTGCTATCCACAGGCTCTTAGTCTGTGACTGTGTGTAGTATTTCTGAGTAATCTGACACACCTATCTTTTATTACCTACTGTATGCATATCACTGAACTACTGTGAACCTACTTTATCTATTACTTATCATTTCTATCCAAATACACATATTTACTTTTTGCAACATTTCATAAATTTGCTCTAAATTTTTAACAGTTGGATGGTACTATAGTTATTAAATCTGAAAATACATTAATATATCTTTGTTCTCTCCCTCTCTCTCCATCCGACAGGCACCAAACCTCCCAGTAGCGGTACAATGCGGGCAGAGATCCTGATTGACCTGGCGGGTTTGGACCTCCAGAGCCCCTCTCCTCCAGACCAGCAGCCCCTAGCCTCTTCTCTCTCTATCCCCGCCAACCTCCTGTATGAGTCTGCTGCTACCACTAACCCTCAGTCCCTAAGCCCCAGCACACCTTCCACAGCACTCTCTCTGCTAGACGGAGAACTGTTATCTTTAGGTAACACATACAATATTGTAGCTATAGTTTATATGATCAAAACTTAACTTATATAACTTTTTGAATATGTTTATTTGTTTCCAGGTCTTAACGACTCAGCCGCACCAAAACATGAAAACCTGAACGATCATTTGATATCTTTACAGGTTTGCACATTTTCGATTAGTCGCAATATGTTTTTTACCAATGTGAAATGTCATGTTGATGCCTGAAGCTATTGCTGATAATGGTTTGACTTTTATTGTCATTTGTTCCAGGATTCCAGGCAGGCTTTGGACCTTTTTGGCACCACTTCACTCCCAGTTCCTGCATTTTCTACAGCGTCGCTCTTCACAGGTGCCCTCTCTGTGCCCCAGTCTTCCACAGCAGCCTCTGCCTTAGCCTTCCCTGGCCCTGTCTTCTCCACAGAAATCGCCTCAGCACCACCAGTCATAGTTCCACAGCCCTCCCACAGTGCAGTCGTGACCACCACAACCCCTGCTCTCCCTCACTCGTACAGCACAGCCCCCTCCTCCTCTCTCTCCTCCACTGCTCCATCAGCCACCCCAGTCATCCCACCACAGGTCTCCAGTCCAACCTCCTTCCATACCAGTGGCACTGCCCAGTCTCCCTCAGCCTCTCTCAATCACAGTCTGCAGGACCTCGCCATGCTGGATCTGGGCAGTCCTAAAAAGTGAGTAGTTTCTTCTGTTGGTTACTTCTGCCCACGGAGCTACTTGACAGTTCTGGTCCTAGCATAGGGAATTTCAAGTGCATCTCACCCGCTAGCTGCTAGATAGCTGATGGATCCTCTGCATATTCGCCCTTGATACCAAGTGATCCTTGCGGGGCCCCACAGCCACTTAGCAAGGAGTTTCTCAGCACTTTAACTAAGCAATGCCACTCAGAGCACATGATAAAAAGCTGTTGAATATTTTAGACTCTTATCAATTGGCAATTAAATATGAGAGCGCTTTGTCTCATCTAGGTTTAATCAAAGACTGTGACTGATCATTTTGTGGTGGTCTAGTCAAGTGTTGGTCAAATGTTGAGCTGGCAAAACATTATTTTGCATTTTTGTGCTGTTGCGTTCCACTCATAATTGCCAAAGATGTAGTGCAGGTTTCTCCTTAGCTCAGAACTTACTTTGTGGTGGTAGGGCATGAGGGGGTTGGAGTGAGATTAGTCTCTGGTCACGTAATGTTCTCCATCACACCAGATATTATCATTGGAGATTAATTTAGATAAATTCCAAACATTTTTCATTTTCTAACTTTTTATTTTGTGGCGGCCGTGCCGATATAGTGGCGGTGCGCCACATTTGAAACCTGGGTTAGTAGCTGATTTTATCTTGTATCTGTTATTTGTTTTATTTGCTATACAATATTTCCTACAAGTCAATGTAAGTCTTTGATTGTGTGTCTAAGTCTGTAAATGAAACCTATATCTGTCTGTCGTTGAGACACTGTGTGAATCTTTCATTGTACACACACAGTACTCCTGGTATGATGGGCAGTTTGCTGGGCGTGAGTGAGGGTCCTGGGTTCTCCTCCTCCACATCCTCCCCCTTGCTCCTGGGCGGATTGCAAGGAGCCTCCATTTCCCCACCTGTAGGGAGTCAAGCAGATGATAGTCCTCTGTTACGCTCCCTGTCCCCCATCCTCCCACTGAGTCAGGCCAGTCCAGCCAGGGGACAGGAGATCTCCCTGGCCAACGTCTATGTCCCTCTGGATGCCATTAAGCCAAGTGAGTTCCAGGACCAAGAAATGGGCTTTGTCTTTTCTTTTTTAAATTTCTTTATTAAATACTATATGGCGGTCATGACCCAGATCTGAACCATGACATTTTGAATCCACGTAGGCCTACATCCATGTATGTACATAAGTGTAACCAGGCTGTTTGAAAATGGCGTTTTCACTGAAAAGGCCAAACTGCAAAGACAAAAAACATCTTTAGCTTAGAAATTTGATGCTCACATACTGTTTTTGTCATTATTTTATGGAAGGTTTCTATTTCTAATCAACTTTTGTTGTGAAAATGATAACAAGCTCCATCTTTGCAGCTTAGCCAGAAAGTGACAACTCAAGAGGACATTAAAGCAGGAGAGGTCCACTCTAATCTAAGACTTTAAAATAATAAATTATATTTTGTGTACAAGAGGTAGAATGTACAGTACTTAAATATGATTTTTCCACCACAAATGCATTTGACAACCCTGGAGACGAGCATGCATTATTGATGTGTGGATATTATAGCTTTGTCCACCATAATGGTTCAGTGCAATACCTTTTGAAGTGCAGTTCATCAAAGTGTTTTTTCCCAATTTGTGCTGATGTTTAGGCAAGGTGTGTCCAGTGACGGCATATGACAAAGATGGCATCCGCATTCTGCTGCATTTTGCTACTGACTGTCCACCAGGCAGGCCTGATGTACTGGTGATGGTGGCGTCCATGCTCAACACAGCCCCACTGCCTGTCCAGAACATTGTCTTACAGGCTGCTGTGCCTAAGGTAAAACCTGTGCGTCCATGTTATTGCAATAGGAAGTTACACGCTTTGCAGTTATGGTTAAAAGTATTCAGACAGATGCAGATGATGGGTGAAAAATTAATATTTTGACACCAATATGGGGAGCCGCTTGTATTTAATGTACATTGATCTCTGATCTCCAGTCAATGAAGGTGAGACTGCAGCCGCCCTCAGGGACAGAGCTGGCTCCATTCAACCCCATCCTTCCCCCTGCTGCCATCACTCAGGTCATGCTGCTGGCCAATCCATTCAAGGTAGCACTCAGCCGGAGCTTTTTTGATGTTCATTCAGTTATTAATGCGTTCTTTCATTTATTCATTGACAGCACAATAGCTATGGTATTCATTTCAATTCATGTAGTGATTATTTATCTTGTGTTGTTGACTGTATGCGCTATCCCTTCTCTTGCAGTGTAGCATGTATAGCTCTTTGGATAAATCAGTCAATGACTTGGCAACACACTACACTAATGAGGCGGCTAAATGTGTGTGTGCGTGTGCATGTGTGTGCGTGTGCATGTGTGTGTGCGTGTGTGTGTTTTGCAGGAGAAGGTTCGGATGAGATACAAACTGACATTCACACTGGGAGAGCAGCCATGTACGGAAGTGGGGGAGGTGGACCAGTTTCCACCTGCTGAGAGCTGGGGGTCTCTATAGCCCCGTTTGTCCTCTTAAAGGTGTCTATACACTGCAGGATTTCTTTTAAGATTGGGCACCAAACTTGTCAGCGCAGCTAACTTCAAGATAAACCTGGTATTAGAAACCCTCCAATGAAAATTTGATGGATCTTTGATGGAACTTTGAGGATTTCCACCAGTCTTGTACATTTGTGTGAGGTGGCCAGAATCCTGGAGTGTGCATCCACCTTAAACCTCACTGCAGTGCCAGAGGAAGCCAGCATGTTGCAGTAACACATGGCGTGAACAGGTTGAGCATAACATGTCAGAGACGCTTGTGTGGCAAAATCATTGTTAATGTTTAATATTGATAAGTTATTAAGTGCTATTTCCGTTAGTATGCTATTTTGTTCCCATTCTAATATTTAATTTAAGTCCTCACACCCACCCCTCAAGCTTTTCAGAAATGTCTGCAGAATTGGATGCCAAACAGGCTTACAATATATGGTTGAAGAGTAAAAACACTCAAAGTGTTAAAGAAGCCAAAGTCATATAAACATTTGAAGATTTTCATGTGATGTTGCTTATGTTTAAGATAGCAATGTTTCATATTTAATGTATTGGACTGGAGCAGAAAATGGCCCATCGGTACTCTCTACCCACATCTACTGTATCAGATGCCTCAAAATGACTACTGAGTTATCATGCTAACCCAGATTTAGAATCTTGTCCTCCTTTTTTGTTTTATCCGTTATTTAGTTTGGCTGAGCTGAGATTATTAATTTGACATGAAGTAGCTATATCTTGTTACATTTTGCGTCTTTTGTCATGAGATTTTCATCTCTAGATTTGATACTAATGTGTAAGGGCAGGTGTGTGGCCACAGTCTTTTAGTATTTATGAAAGATTGTCTTCAATGTATTGTCTTTACTGGTGTAGAGAGGCAGGTGTCACCCAGACCTGTTAACGGTTATGATATCACAGCTGAATTCCCCTCTGCATACTCTTCTTATGACATTCACTTTCAGTATTGCAGTAGAGACAGCCCAACTCAACAGTGTTCTTGTCCAAGAGGATGTAATGTTACAAAATGTTCAAACGGAAATCTGAGTCTTATTATGCAGCACAAAGAGCAGGGTGGACTCTAATGATTTGCAAGTCTTTCAATACACTCCATGCAGTTCTCCATCTGACCATACCAAGCTGTGAATGCTGAATAGCATTTTAATGTTAATCAGAGAAAATGTATTGTTGGAGAGAAAAAAACATGGGCCTTGTTTCAGCCGGAAAGAGTACCCCCTTTTCCTTAGCAGGTACGAGTTGCTTGTAAAAGCCGGGATCAACACTCCACATTAAGATGGGGGGCAAAGTTTGTTTGTTTGGAAGCATAGAGTGGCTGATGAGTCATCTCTGGCAACAATAAGCAAAAAGTGATAATTGTTTTGAGTTAAATGGAATGCCATGAATGACTAAACCCTAGCTGCTCCTATTAGACCATGTAGTGAAAACCAGGTTAACGTTACAGAGGTAGTTTTATCTTTTTCCTGGAACAACCACAAATGCATCCCATATGTGGGAGGTTCCTATATCAAACTGGGAAAACATGTATCCCTTTGAGTAAGCCTTGAGAAAATGAGGGTATTGTATAATCAAAACCTGGTGGTTTATCCAGCGCATTAGGCCTACCACGTGTTACTCAAAAACTGTGACCGTATCTTTGTCTTTCTGGCGCTATTAGTGCTTCAGTATAGAAGATTCTCCAAACAATTGTTATAAATTATTACTTTTGTTTATGTGTCTTACGTTAAATAAATATCACTGATTACCTATTTTTGAAAAGCTGTTTCTGCATGGAGAATAAATAAGATGGATCTATTTATATTACAAATCTCATATCTTTTCCTCATTTTTCTGTTTTTGAAGACTTATCAGTGCAGCAGCACTAGGTGTTTACCTCAGTGTTGTAGCGGTGTATGTTACTATACTATATTAACTGTTACTGCACATATAGGGTCAGATGCTTTTGGCATTTACATGCAAATGACCCATTAAAATGCTATACTTTACCAAAGAACATTTACAAGTTTGAATGCAGGCTCTAAACGTGTGCATGTAGTACAAGTGGTGTGTGTTTTATGCAATAGCGCTTAGTTGGGTTGGCGCAGTCGTGAGCACTGCAGCCGAAGCTAAGTGGCGCGCCAGACAGCGCAGCCGCATCAGGAGAGCGCAGCCAGCAGCAGCAATGGCAGACGAAAAACCCAAGGTGAGGAGTGGATACAGTGCGGGCTTTTTATGTTTTCGAAATGTATGAACTCAAGGTACATCGACTGGAGATGGCATTGTGAAAATACTTTTAGGGGTTGTATTTCTTCAATCGATCGCATATTTGCAAAGACTGAAAACAACACGTAACCGAGCTAGCTTACGTTAGCTAGAAAGCTAGCTGGTGAAGTTAGCATACTAAGCTAACGTAGCTAGTTGCCTGAGAGCTTAAAACAAAAACTATGGTTTATGGTCCATAAATTTACTTTATTATCACGGGTCAATCGGAGTGTCACTATATTTAACGAGCAACATGTAGCGTTATATTGCAATTCTAGTTAGCAAGCATTGAAGCAACGCGAGTAAGTAACAGTAACTAAAGCTAACGGGCCACAATGAAATATTTAAGTGCTTCCATTCAAGGGGAAAGACGGATCCCGTATCAAACAGTTGTACGCTACTGTTCCCAATCACTCGCATCGCCTTGCCTTAACGTAGGAGGGCTTGTTGATGCTGGCAAGTCGTAGTTTCCGTCCCTACTATGGCTTTGGGCTATTTATTCGCTTCATTGGAAACCGTAGGCCATCGCGACTTTTTATTTGTTATTGAATGTTGCCTTGCCCTTCTCTACGGTCCTGTAACCACACCGATGTATCTTCTGTTTGCCAGTTAGAACCAGAGATCAATTTCCCGTCGTTTTATGTGTGGAATAGTTTGCCCTCCCTTTTTGCCTGACATAAACCATCATTAAGTAAATTCATAGTGTGCGTCATCCTAAGTACCATCACACTGATTGTAACCAAAGTTATGAACTTATGTTTTTTTGTTTTATATTGGTGGTTGTTTACCTCATAATAATCACAGACTGGAGGTCATAGTTTACAACCTTTTTATGTAGCACTAGATCGCCGGTTTGAAGTGACTTACCATTGTGCGCACTTTTGTTTTTCCTGTCTGTAGGAGGGAGTGAAGACGGAGAACAATGAGCACATCAACCTGAAGGTGGCGGGGCAGGATGGCTCAGTGGTGCAGTTCAAGATCAAAAGGCACACGCCTCTCAGCAAACTGATGAAAGCTTATTGTGAACGGCAGGTAAGACTCCTCCACAGCCAACAACACCTGCTGGCAATTGTTATGTTAATTATTATTAAATGCACCTCCAAGCAGCTCTATGGCATGTTGGTAGCCGGAATCAATGGCAGAAACTGGGGTCTGGGATCCCCCAAGGGTTCTCGAGGAGGTTCCAGTTTGAACATCACTCTTATTTCATTCAAGTTAGCATGAGAGGAGAATGTATAAGAAGCATAGGTTTCATGCTCTACTGTTATCTCCCCACCTACAGTATAGACAGACAACTAAAATCTTCCCAGAGGGGAGTCCATGGGACATTGACTTTATCAGACAGGGGGGGTCTGTGGTCTAAAGCGGTGGTTTTCAATCCTGGACCTCGCGACCCCCACAGTACTGCTAGTTTTCTATCCTACCAGGCAGCTAATGGCAGTTAATTCCATTCGGCTTGCATCCCAGGTGTAACATAGTCCCTGGTTAGACAGCTAGAATGAAAAGCAGCAAGACTGTGGGTCCCAAGGACTGGGATTGAAAACCACCGGTCTAAAGGGCATCTATCTGGAGGTTCTTGGCGTGAAAACGTTTCAGAACCCTTGTCCTGACAATAATTTTCTTAACTTTTATAGGCCATGGCTGGTTGTCTGAGCTTGAGTGCTCTTGGTCAGCAACACCCTGCTAGAGAATTATTTCCCCCAGTGACGCCTGCATGGTTCTTTGGAGCGCCTCCAAAAGAACCATGTGTGAAAGGGTGAAAGGGGAATGAAGTGGCTAAAGTGTCTAAAGTGCGGGGCAATAAATAAATGTAAAAGGGAAGGAATGAATAAAGTGAAGACAAGTATGTTGACAAAGAAATATTTGGTCATAAATGTCATATTTTAATTAATCATATTAATCATATTACATAGCTGTTTTATGCCGTTCTAACATTAGAACATAGCTCAGAACCACAGTGCCGTGGTAATATCCCCCTGGCAGTAGAATGATCATGTAAGAGAGAAGTGCCAGTTAAATAAATAATGAAGGAGCTAACGAGGGAGGTGAAAGTGATATTTTTTTTAATGGATTGGTTTGTAGTTGAATGTTGTTTTTTATGCTGGTGCAATAGCTGTGGAGAGTGAACGTTATGATCATAATCGCGACAGAAAAAAAGAACAAAGGAAATAATTGTGAAATGTAACTGCTGTTTATTTCCCCAGACCTTCACACTAACCACTAAGCTAATGAGTTGTTCAGGGGAACATTAGCGATATTCTGATATCCTACATTATTATGATAATTCTGACACACATTGTACCAGGCACATCAAAATTGGTTATTGCTGGTTGGTTATGCATTGCTCTGTCTCTCCACACAGGGGCTGTCGATGAGGCAAATACGGTTCCGGTTTGACGGTCAGCCCATCAATGAAACAGACACACCCTCGCAGGTAAGACTACAGTGTAGGGCTGCACCCTGTTGGTTGGTTAGTTGACTAACTGGTCATTAGGGCTGTAGTTCACGGAGATTTGAAGTCAGTTTTCATGTTAGGAGGTACTTCCTTGAATTTTTCAACAGGAAGAAAATTAATTGCAAAATAAATCTAATGAGGAAATACAATGGCTGATGTATGCATGTTTACGGGTTTATCTATTAAATGTACTATTCACTTAGTTTTACAACCCCTTGAACCTCTTGAAACATCTCTTGACGCAAGGAAGTGCTGCTATAGTAGGTGGTGGATGCCATTCAAGATTGCCTGGCTATCCATAGTAAAAATTATAAGCCACTATCATTTACCTCACACACTGGACATGGAAGTTCTTAAATATCAAAATAAATATTCCAAATTAAATCTCAAACCCGTACTCCAACACATCTGAACAGAAAGCATTTCTGAAAGGAAAATGATTTTCACTGCACATTAGACAGTAGTTCATCTAGTATAATTGAAGTCCAATAGTTTTGATACTGATTGAGCCTGTTGCTACTGAGCAGACGAGTACCAAGTGAGGTGCAGACTTCCACTGTAGTGGAAGACCACAGTGGAGTATTGAATGACATAACATAGTGCAGGCATCCTGGTGCTCCAGTGTCCTAGGACTCCTATTTGTCATGTGCACAACGTTGTGGATTTGAGGCCAGCTCATGCCCTTTGTTGCATGGCATCACCTAGTCCTCTCCCAGCTTTTCTGTCATTTAGCATTGTAAAATATCTAACCTAAATAAAAGCAGAAATGAAGACAATCTAAAAATAGATCCATAGTAAAAGAGTATTCAGAGTCGATGTGCAGTGCATCATACTTTCATGCTTCTCTTTCTGTCGTACACACACTAAACACTACTAAGGGATTCAGCCTTTCAACTGATCTTTATATTTTTTCTTACAGCTAGAAATGGAGGATGAAGACACGATTGACGTGTTCCAACAGCAAACCGGAGGCTCTTTTCTTTAAAGACTGTTTCCTACCAACACCCCTACCTCCCCTGCTCACCCCCGAACCTCTTAATTATGCCCAGTCTTTAAATGCTCATGACCAGTGTTCATATCATCCAGTGGATTACTTTTACAAAATGCTCATAGGCGGCAGCACAGTTGTTGTAGATTTATCATCCTGTCATTTGTATTAACATTTGTTAGAACTGTGGGGTGTGGACAACTTGTGAGCTGCATTGAGTGGTTCTCAATCCACTCCTCAAGGACCCCCTGTCCTGCAGGTTTAATTAGAGGCTTCAAGTTTTCATGATACCATAATTGGTTCAGGTGTGCCTGACTAGAGCTGGAGCTAAAATCTCCAGGACAGGGGGTCCTTGAGGACTGGATTGAGAACCACTGGTCTAATGTGCCGAAGAAATCAAACTCTTGTCATGATTTTTTTTTTTTTTTTTGAAGGTGTGGAAAAGTTCTTAGATCTTTGTTTCATTTTTATACTTACATCATTTGAGGTTTTGATTCAGACGAACTTTTGTTGTTGCCTGCGTTTTAAATTCACTGACATCTGTTATGAAAATGTATTATTGGAATAAATTGAGTCTTTTTTTATGCATGTCCCTGTTTGTGTTTGTTTTCAGGATAATTCAGGAATCTAAACATGCACACATTGTCAAAGCCAATAATAAAAATGCAAACTATGCATTATATTTCTGAGCATGCTACAGTAAATGACTGATGACAGGCATAAATCATGTAAAATCAGTTCCATTGTTCATCTAGAGGTACAAGGAGACTATGTAAAACCTATTTTTTTCAGTTCTAACTTGATGTAATGTTTGTTTCAATTTGGTAACCGCAATCCAAGTTTATACACAATGATCACCCTAAATATATTGAACAAGGGTTAGTTACGTCACATCCTGTGTATTGGTAAAGTAGCAACCTTTATTTTTGTGTTTGCACAAGACATGCTGATTATCCAATCACATGGATCATTGTGATGATAGGATCCAATGAGATGAACGAACCGCTAATTTGTGGGCGGTACTTTGGCTCTAGAAAGGCTCTCTCCACGTTGGTTTCTGCAAGTCGCCAGACAGGAGCCAACCATCAAGCCAGCCAAGGATAGACAGAAAAATACCGGAAGTAAGATGATTTGCTTTCAAAATTCAATGTACAATTTGCCACTATTGAGACAGTATTGGGGTGTACAGAACAACCATCTGCTTAAATATTGTTTCCTGCATGAATGTATTCTATATGTTCACTTTGGTACTTTGCATCGCAATTTGAGAAATCTAATCTGTTTGTCACGTTTTATTTTGAAACATTCGACCGGAAGTCATGTTTTCTATTCTGTCTTATTTTACACTGGTCCAGACAGCGCAGCAGGTTGATGAATTATCAGGCGCCACCGGCTACGCTAGACAATGATGAGGTGGTGAAATACTGGTTATGAAACTGTAATACGCGACAATTATTTTATCTTGTCAGATTTATTAATATTTCACAACTCCTTCGTGCAAAAATGACGACGACCACGACATTTCAAGGAATGGAACCCGGTTCCAAAAGCAGTTCCAGGTAAATCATGCCATTTAGACAGTTCTGTTGGACCGTTAGCCACCATCAAGCTAACGTCAGCATCATCTAACCTTAACGTTTCTTAGGTCAAAACAAACATTATCTATTATTGTACATTAACCTGTGTTCGTAAGATGTACCGCTACAATATCTCGGCGATGGTGTAAAAGCATGAATTGACGATGCTAGGATAAAGCTAGCTACCACACCTTCCCGTTTTTGTCAGTATGGATGGCCCATTCCCATCTTTCTAACGTGTGCTAGCACACGTCTAACCTCCCTTTTGTGGAGATGAAACTTAGCTAGCAAGCATAGGCGAGGTTCCTTGGTACCCAGTGTTACCTCTCTAAGCTTTGCATGGCTTGTGGTTGCATGCATGTGTTTGCCATCCTTCAGATTTCTTTATTCTTTTGCTTGTATCATTTGAAAACGAAACTGCACCTTGCAGCCCGTTCATGAGGAGACACTTGGATTTGTCATATCCGACAGCCAGCAGTAGCTAATATTGTAGTTGGGTGGGGCCCCCGTGGATTTCAAATCATGTATCGAGATGGAACAGTGATCTACTAGACATTAATTCTAATCTCCCCTGAATATGGCCTTTGATCAAATCACATTGATGCGAGGGCCCTCATAAACTGGCCACACCTGATTTAAACGCAGGGTATTTTTTCATGTTGCCAGGGGAGGCATAACTAAGGCCATAGAAAAATCAAGTACTATTAAACATCAGAATATTGTACATTTAAAGGGTGCTCTGTGTAGCATTTTAACATCAATAAATCATTACCACATACGTTTTGAGACATTAGTATATTTACTGTAATAATTACTAAAATAAGTACTGTAAAAAACAACACCATCACTTGGATGATTGGTAGTCTCTACCAGTCTCGCTTTACTGCACAAAGGGAGATTGCTTTAAGGTACAAAACAGGGAGAGGGAGCTGTTTCTTGCAATGTCAGATGGTGGAACAAGTGAAAGGCCGAAAGATTTATCAAATAAGGGCTCTTATCTTCCTACTTTCTCTTTGAAAGGAATGCGGGGGGGGGGCAAATAGTAAAATTCTATTCAGGAAGCAACACGGTTTACAGGAAATGTGATCTTGAATGAAAAATCCCCCTGAAACACATTAACACTGTTTTATACACGCTATTAACGATAGATTTCCTCATTCCCATTGATAACTAGTCAAATTTAGATGAAGTGATGTCACATTGAGATATTTCCAGCACAGCAACATTGGAGTTTGATAAAAGAAAAATGTAAACTGAGATTTAAAACATCACTGGTAAAGGTTTTGGTTTCAGTCCCTCAGACTCTAATAGCAAGGGCTTCTTTCTACACTCACCATTTTGCACCAACATTCAACAATCATACAGGGAGAAATCCAGAGATAGCAATTTCTCCACCGACATTAGCCTCTATAGACCATAATGCGATTCAGCCACAAGTCGTGTTGCATTTTGAGTAAGGGGCACGATGTTTGCATTTCTCAACTGGAAACTCTCACTCTCTTGTTCATACTATCACTATCTTTATTGATCTCTGCAAGTCGAAAGGCATTCTAGGGAATCGGAAAACGCCAACTAAAGGAGAAGTAGACGAGACAGGTTTGGGGAAGTGGACACCACAAAAAAGTAAACTAGGACTATCAGCAGTCATGAACATGCCGGCCTGGTATACTGTAAGATGAGAAAGAACTAAAAAGAATATATCAAATGGTGGAAGAATAAATAACTTTTGGGGTCCAGGCATTGAAGTCCTTCTGGACAAGTCACATTGTATGTGCCATAATCAATATATAATCAACACCTTGAAGCATCAGTTACATATTTTCCCAAATCACAGATAGTGTGCACCACCCTGGACCTTTGGTGCCAATGGCAAGTCATGAATTCACTGAGCCAGCTGGGAAGTGGTTGGGCTAATGGTATAATTACAAAAATGAATGTGCTAAGATTTGTTGATGTTCAATTCCAGTGTTGTGGATGTGACTCTGGGGCTCTAAATAACAAACAAAATGCCTCAGAATGCATATGTTGAGCATAAATGAAACCACTCACGTATGTCTAGAGCCTCCTAGGGAGAGAGTAGAAGGCCCACAAAAAAGTTGAATATATTTTCATCATACAGCAACATGACAACCAATCTGCGTTATGGATGTGACATGCAATTAACTTAGTCTTTTTTGAGCTACTACACGTCTCATGCAAACTCTGGAAATTTTGTTATGGGTGTGTGTGAAATAAGCATTTACACCTCATACAAATCCCATAAAAAA
>CABFOQ010048244.1:0-25981 GCA_900660455.1 Gephyroberyx darwinii | reverse complement strand
TCCGCCCGTCTGCCTGTCGCAGGAGTTGTCCTGCTTTGTTCGTGGGTGAGATAGTTTTGGCGAGTAACTAACTAGAGAAGGGCTGAGAGGGTTTTATGGTCTGTCAGGAGGGGAGGTGTGTTTCCTAATTTGCATTCATCAGATTGACAACCTGATGACAGATGATTGCCATTTAGGAGAACTGCCTTTCCAGCTTAGGTTTGGAAACATCGTTCTTCTTGCTCCTTTAGGGATACGAATGACATATTTGATCACCTTACAGCAAATGTGTTTGTATGATACCAAACATCACTGTCTTACCATAAAACACTGGCGGGTAAACCAAAAGTCTTCATAACACATTCTGTGTGCCTTGAATAACCGAGATAATACATTGAGGAGTAGGTTACATCATCTGCCACAGGATGTGAAGTTCAAATCTAATAAAACACATACAGAAATCACATTTATACAGTGTGTTGTAGAACCCTTTGATCTTCTTATTCTGTGTCTCCCTTGGAATGCAGAGTAAGTTTCCCCGGCCCTTATCAACGGTCCCATCTTCTGATGGCACCAGAGCGGACTCGCTGAACCTTTTTGGCAGCTTTATGGGGGCAATCCACCTTTTGCTGCGAAGGGGGTTCCTGGGAGCACAGCAGGGGTCTCAACCTTTGATCAAGGTCCTGTGAGAAGACTGTGATTAGTCTTTTGGGTGTCTGTATTATGTCTGATCCAAGGGGGGGATCGATTGATGTCTCCTGCATACACTACATGTACCTCTCATCTTCAAAGCCTTGAGTCTGATCATAACCACCTAACAGCAAACCATTTTGGAACTTTTATACTTTTACTGTGAATAATGAATGATTAATAAAATATAATAAATCCATAAAGAAATGCTTTTGATATGGTTGCCTGATTATGACAACAACCTAGACTGTTTCTGACTACTGCAGCATACTGAAGTTGGCTTTACCTTTGGTATTGATCGTGTTTGATGCCAGTGAATTATGGCATGCATACTTTACACCTGCTTATGTTCTCAAGGCAGCCAGAATGTGGATCAATTGGACTGAGAAACGTCATGAACACTTAATGAATCTACAGTGGGGTCCAAAAGTCTGAGTGGCGTTTGTATTAGTTTATAATAAATGATGAAAACAATTAATTTTTTACTCAGTTGATTCTTCTTATTTAAGAATACATTATTTAGAACTGATACAAATAAAAATGTTTAGATCTTTAAGGAAATGATCGTATGAAATTGAAATATCTGAATATCTTGTTCACAGCATTTGGAAAGGTCGTCTCCAATTGTTGTCACACCAGACATGTATGCTGCTAATACACAGTGTGAATTGTTTTGGTCTTTTAATAACTAATACTGGATATTGACTACTGACTATTGACTACTATTGCTACTGCTAGTGCTTTAACTTTGAAAAAGGTTATTTTTTAATTATTAATTAAATTATTTTTAAATGATGTTATCCTGTTTGGAGAAATATCATTTGACTAAAAATGTGATAAATGATGAAACACCTCACTAAAGCCTGTATAGGTAGCACATTTCACAGGCGCACTAGGCAATCACATGGAATCACAAGTGGGATAAAAATGAAAGAAGAGTGATGTGAGGAAGATATTTTGGGAAGAAGGGAGAAAGGGGAGAAGAGCGAGGAATGCATCACAGAGAGAAAAGGGGGAGATGATGGATTGAGTGCGAGGAGATAATGAGAAATGAAATACTGTTCAACAAAATGTCATCTCTCAGACAGTGGTCTGGGGAGCACTGCTGCCATTTCAGCGTTCAGTGAGATTGTTACTATAGATGAATTTCACCTACAAAGACATCAATTCTTCTGGTGCAGATTTTCTTGGCTTTTTCCTGCCTTGAAAAGAGCTGCGGCGGGAACAGGCTTTGAAAACCAGCTTTGAAAATGGACCGAGCGGCGCCCCCAATGAGATGACGTTGGCGAGCTTGCTTTGGCAATGGCATTAAAGTCGAACACGAAGAGCTCACAGCATATAGATCAAGATGGAGGAACACAAACACTTCTATGAACATGGCTTATTATTTGGGATCTTCAGATCTCTGAGGGCAAAATGCCACTCTACGCCGCCTTTGCATCATCGCGGCTACCTTTGGTGAAACTGATCAACCTAAATGCTCTTTAGCTAAGGTTCTAAAAATGTTGTCAGGTTATTTTGTCAGCAGGGATCTTAATATTTGAAGCTTTGAGGAGGAAGAACTTATCACTTCTGAATGAAACTACCAAACATTTAACATCCTGGTGATGTTGTTCATGCTTTTCCTTAACATGCTGTGACCTTCAGCTAATTTTAGAGCCACAGTTTCCATAGCAGTGTCATTTTATAATCTTAAAAAAAGAATAAAGAAAGAAAACAGTGCGGCAGAAAGCTACGCCAGGATACACTTTAAAAGTGTGCAATTATATTCCAGAGGGATGGAATCACGGTCACAATGTACGCCGGAATTGCAACAAAATAACATGCAGGGCGCTTCAAAGACGAGCCGTGCTTTTGACATTTCCACATTTTACCGTGAAGCCAAGCCGACGTGAGCGGTAACAAACCCAGCTGGACGGGCAGGAGAAATCACCAGGTCGGGATAGTACGCCGCAAACGGATACTGGAGACTTCCATACGTGCGAGTGTGAACAAGGTGGGGGTTTTTTTGTTGGGGGAAGACGTGAAACGCTTCGACACACGCGGCATCTCAAATGCACTTCAGGCAAACCTTCATCCACTCCCTCATTGGAAACTTATTTGCGATTCCTTGGGCATCGTCATGGAAATGAAGCGCTGATCAATTTGTTCCCTGAATCCGCACTTCGCCCTACAAACACAAAATGCAAATGAGCAGGCGAACAGTTCATTATTTTTAATCCTTCATCTTATTTTGGGGGGGAAATCGTGTTTGCTGAACAATGAAATAGTTATTAGCACCCCAGACAAAGGACATGGTGATTGACAGGATTATATTTAAACAAAGCCAGTGGTTAATCACTTCTCTCCGCACGAGGGCACAGAGCGCCGGTATTTGTTCTCTATCTCTAATTAAACAGAATTACATCCAATAACACATTGTAAAAGCCGGGGCGTGTACCAGGCCTCAAAACAAACTGCTGAGTATTTTCAAGGAAATGAGGAGTTAACAGAGGTAACAGACAACGAGAGAGAGAGAGAGGCATGACTCAGTGTGTGATGGCCTTCAGTTGTCAAGCGGCCACTGAAAACAAGATGTTTTTTAGTTACTAATAAGTGATTCCTATAATTGACAGCCAATGTGGGAGTGCAGACATTGTTTTTGCAATCATCTGAAACGTTGCAGATAGCAGTCACCTTTTCACGTTATTTCCCATCATTGCCGTTTTGTTGTTCTTATTATCTTTGTTTGGACCAATGTCTCTTCCCAAATTTCTCCTCCTGAGGAATCCAAATTTCATCTTCTACTTGTTATCGTCACAATGGAAAGCAAAGATACCCCAAAATTGCCAGAAAGCCGTTTGGAAGGCATAGCTAAATAAAATCACATCACAGGAGCACTCCGGGCCAATGTTCCCTCTAAAGCTGGTACTTCAGAGACCTGCATCTAATAATTTATCACATTGACCAAATAATAAGATAATAGTCAGCCACTCTTCCACTTTGTCCCCAGAAATTTAGCAGATACGAGCAGGTTTGTAAGTTTTGGTGGTACATAATATTCAGTGTTTCCTAGGCTCTTCCTAGGCACTGTGGCGCGTCGCCACAAAATAAAAAGTTGCACCAGACACTAATCTCACTCAGCTGTGGAGCCTTTCCTCCTCCTTGTGTCAGACAGACATCACCTGCTAGACGGACAACAGGGCAGTCTGACCTAAAAAAAAGCTGTCTGACAAAAACCTGATATCGACTCAACAACGGAAGATAATTAACTTTTTTTTTTCTCCAATATTGAACTTTGGATTTTACCATCCACAAAGTGACATTACACCAGCTGCTAGCAGAGTCTGTATATTCAACAAGTCACGTAATCATACATCAACATGTGGAGAATACATTTTCTCCTTTGCATTTAACAGAAGATTGTCTGTCTAACCTTAGAAAATATCCTCATTTCCAGTGATGGCCTGGCAAGTGACAAGAACATAAGTGTGTGATGTTCAATGAATGTTCAATAAAGCTGTAAATCTCCTTCAGCAAGATACTGAGCTCCTATTTGCTCCAGATGTCTCACTTGCCCCTACATGTGCTTTAGCTCTTTCCTGTACCTGGTATACATAAATACACTGGTTCGTATGGAGTACGGCTAACACGCTAGTCTTGCTACAGGTCTCTTTTAATGCCTGTTAGCATTACAAAATGCAAAATACAAATAAAATGGATTCGCTTTGCAGATAATCTATAAATATGTGGTTTGGGCGGGAATCCACTGTGTGTATACATCTCGCTCTTTTCCCGCTTACTTCCTGTTTATCTGTTCTGACTCCCCACACAGGATGCTGAATTTGTGCTGTGAATAGCGGAGGATAAGAAGTGACAGGCAGGTGACTGATAGAGCTCTTTCGCCGAGGTGGCAAGCGAATCGAGCAGCTCCTCAAATGATAAGAGATGATAAAACACCCCAGATCACATCGATTGATATTCAGTGCCTCCATGTATGGGACCAACACACATTCATCACTTGCACACCTGCAGTCACCCATACATCCCGGGGTGTTCTCTTCGTCACGCTACCGATTGAAGGAAGTAAAAAAGAAAAAAAAGACTAAACCCCAGACAATATGCTCATCAGGTTCGGTACATTATTGTGTTGTGAAAATCAATCGCCTGGGGATATCATGGCGGTGGCCATTGATGTGCTCCCTTTTGCTTTTTTTTTTTTGTGAATGTTCAGCGGGGAGGTTGCCTCCGATCATTTTGCCTCTGCTGCTCCGCGAGGATTCATGGCACACTCGGTCGAAACTTTCCATCTGCAGCTATACTGTACAATCAAATGCTGTTGGAAAATCCATCTACCCCTGCTTCTCCTCCCATTTCACACCGAGTGAGCTCCTTCATTCGGCATCTGTCTACTGAACTTCTGACTGTCTAGATCTTCTGTCAGCGCCCCAGGCCAGCCTCTAAGTACCAGACGCAAAAAACTACTCTTAATATTCATTGGAAATAGGGTCTTTTACATCAGAGGTTCTCAAACATAATAGACAAACACTAGACAACAGATTTGCCCACCCATTAGATAAGATTTTGTCCCAGGGACCCACATGAGGGAAGACTTTTTAGTTGTTGATGATTTAGCATCGAATTGTCACCACTGTACGTGGGGAGATAATGATGAGGGTGAGAGCTGTGATTGGACATTCATTCCTGCACACCATCTAATTGGGATCATCAGTTTGAGAAGCGCCGTCTTACACGGCATGTATATTTATAGCGGTTGTTGTTTGGCTGCTAACACTTTGCTTGAAGTGCATCGTGATGCATAACAAGCAGATTATAATCCCATTAGAAACAGTGAGGAACTTTTCTCACAGTTTAATCATCACACAAACATCCGAAAATGACATTCAGTTTAACATCATGTCATTAACCATACAGTTTCCTCATAAATGACTGAAGTTTTTGCACATTGTGTTTTTATTATAATAACTATTATGCATGTGCATATAATGCACTTATGATGCCTTTAACGCACCACTTAAAGTAAAGCGCTACCGATTGGCCCATGCAGGATTTGCAAAAATGTTATTTATCTTTTTACGTTTTTTTACACCCACAGTACATATTCATGACTCCCATAATGTATAATACTGTGCAGGAGCCATGACTTGAGCCTTAGACGGGGCTGGAGACTTCACGCCACCAGCCAGTGCCGCTGTGGTGTAGTACACGGTTGGCGATAAGGTAAGGGGTCTAGCGGGAGTGCAATATATTAGGGCTACAGTAGCTAATGGGCTGTAACAATAGCAGTCGACTCACTTCAGACGTGAGCGGAGAGAAAACAAAGAGGAAGCGCGAACGGGAGATGGGGAATACTAACAGTCTGATGAGGCGCAACTCTTGCGATGACTGTCTGCGGGAAAACCGGCATTCCCCACAATTTGCCACAACATTAGTTCCATCACAATGGAGAGGAGGTAATGGCATCGATAATTAGATTGTTTAGATCTATTAAAGTGGCTGCCAGAGGGTGCGGTGGTATATTTTTATATGGGGAGGTGCAGATTTTTATGACTGGGTGTAGTGGACGGGATGACAGACTGACAAGGTTGATCCCTGTCTTTGGATCTTCATCGCCGGGGACGGAACAGGGCTCATGGCAGTCCGTCATAGGTGAGCCACGGTGGTCTGAAGGGATGACTGCATGACAATCTGAATCTTTAACTATGATAGACAGGATTTCAGTGACGTTCCCTTGAAGTGTAATCAGCAAGCTGCTAAATGTACACACAGCCAGTAGTAATACATCCATGCTCCCAGCATGCCTCTTCCTCCTGAGTCTTTCCATTTTCCGCAATTACAGTGACACGGTGAAATTTCTTATAAGCATCCAAACATTTTGAAGTATGCGGCAACAATATATTTTTTTCTGCCGGCGCTGTTTAATGTTCCGGATGATTACCTCTGTTTCGGCAGTCGGCGCTGACATGTTTAGCCAGTGCATCTATCTTTCCATGCTGAGAGTGGGAAGACTCTGAGGGTTTGGAGGACTGGATTACTGAGAGGCAAATGGGCTGTGATGGGATGTGATGAGCCAACGACAACAGCTGAGGAGGCAACGACTGTCAGATAGAGGCTCCTCTGGGACTGACTGCATTAGTGCCTCAGTGGTGAAAATGCCTCCCTGCATAGGTAGATAGATCATGCGTGTGAAGCACTGCGTTATCCTCCGCAGACGCCTCGTCTGCGTTCTGGATCACTTGCTAAGCCCACAACCTTGTCAAGTTTATTTATATAGCCCTTTAACTATCAAGGGGGTCGGTCTGCTGAGGGCATGAAACAAGCTGTAGGCAGGAGATTGGCGACGGCAGTGGCGCTCATACGGCGACTGCTGTGGGTATTGATAAAGTTAGGGCGACGACAGGGTCGTTCGAAATCTGATGAGGTAATGGTCTGATATTGCTGGTGGGTAAGGGGAGACTGATGAATCTGAGACCGCGGGCAAGGACCAAATCAAGGGTATTACCGTTAGTGCGGGTCGATTCAGAAAAGCCTCGCTCTGGGGATTCGTTGGATTATTCACGTCATGGTTGACATCACAGAATAATTAAAATGTTGTCAGATCGAGTTGCGAGGTCGGCGAGGACGTCAGCGAAGTCATCTAAGAAAAGTGAATAGGTCTCTGGTGCATAGACTGGGTGAAAACGCATACTTAACGTAATGGCTGATATGGAGGTCCATTTCCGTATTAGGATTCAAGTTAAAGATTAGTGCGACACCCGACCTTTTTTGGACGTGTGAGCCACGTGAGAGCTGGTGGAGTCAGACGGAGAGGCCTCATTTGAGGGCAAAATTGTTTGTCTTTAACCAGGTTTCACATAATCATGTAATATCAATACCGTGCTCCTCAATTAGATCACTGATCAACAAGGGCTTATTTGAGAGCGACCTAATGATTATGAGACGGAGCCTCATCGTTGCGCCCCCCCCCAGTATCCACTCTATTAGATATGCCTCCCTGTTGACGCAAACAGCTGGCTCCTCCAGAATGACTCGCGAAATAAATAAAGCTGTATAAAGCATGCAGAGCGGGTCAAGAGGTTCTGTACTTTTTTCCACGTGATTGAAGCGACTTGGTATGACGCATCCACTTCAGAGATGTTGCTGCCTAGTCTGTGACTTTTGATTAACAACATACTGTCTTTTTCAATATTCTCTTTGTGCCATTGTATTGTTTCAATTTTCCTTTGTAACGTTCATGTTGACATGGGTAACAGCATCTGAATCATTCATATCTCTCCCGTTTTCAAACAATGCTGTTGATTGAAAGTCTTTTCAGTCGACTCAAAATGTCTGGAACGCTGTGCAAAACTGAGATAACACTTAATACAAACACACCTTTCGATACAATCAAGGGGATATGTTTATGTTCTGATGCATCAAGGGCTGCAAAAACACTTCAACCAAAACAGAGCCAACAATAACGCATTAAAGGACTTCTCCAGGGGAATTGTGGCTTTAGAATAAAGGATATGTTAACAGCGCTTGCCTGAAATGGTTATTGATTTTATGCTCATGTGAAATAAGTACAGACTCTCTTAATAATTTCGATGCAGAACCCTTAGATTTAATCTGGTCAACAGGCACAACAATCAATACATTTTCATCTCCGTCAGCTCGCGGTTGTGTAATGCCTGCTCTCATTTCCAGCGTACTTCATTCCACCTAAGCCCAAATCCGTGGAGATTTTCTCTGCCTCTGTCTATATTAGGGTTTTCATCACTTTTTTTCCACTGAGCTGTCATTTTTGTTCATGCCCACCCTCTGTGCGTGTGTGTGTGTGTATGGTGGGGTGGGGGGGGGGTCTTGTACTATCCTTATATCCTAGGACCAAATGTCCTTACGAGGATAGAAAAAAGAAGAAAACCCTCCAAAGTGAGGACATTTTTATACTTTTCGCTTATACAACCGGCTAGTTTAGTTTAGGAGTTGGGTTTAGGATTAAGATTACAATTAGGATTAGATTTAGGTTAGGGTAGAGGTTGAGGTTAAAGGAATACTGACCCTTTGGTCAACTCAGCCGTTACGTGACGAGAACATAGACACCAAATTCATCCACGTGTCCCTGGTAGAGCATGCTAACACCGGCTAACATGCTAACACTTTAGCATCCACTATGTTGAGTGATAATAGGCCCACTAGCATTATTCAAATTATGAAAACTGACCTTTTTGTTTGTTGTTTGTTGTTTTTATTATTTGGCCTGGAAATTCATAAATCTTAAAAAAATGATCATTAACACAGTCTCCCATCGCTCACCAACTTCACTTCTCATGGAAACAGGGAAAGTAGTCCCTGCTAGTTCAAAACACTATGTTATTTTTGTATTGAATTTTGTGTAACTTTTACCAATCTCTAACACAAAACTGCGGGAGATGAGGGGTGGAAAAAAATATACATATAACAAAAAGATTTAATGAGTTGAAATGTTGCAGAGGGGAGCAATAAACAAACTGCATGTTGCTAAGCGACCGCCCCTATGTTTAAAAGTAAAAAATAAAGCACCAAGAAATACACAGAAAAAGGTAATCTAGACAAAGCAAGAACATGGATACATTTCTGACAGGTGGGTTTACTGTGGGTTTGGGTTTACTGTGTCAGTCGTGGGAGGTACCGCTCTGTTGCCTCACGGAAAGGTGCTGACCAGAGCTTAGGGAGGATTCGTATCTTCATGGAAGAAGAGGGCATGGATGAGCTTGCCACTAAATATTTGCAAAGTTGATCTGCAACCGCAGGGCAGTGACCAAGCACCTGCCACGTCTGTCTGACAAAATCAATTCCTTCACCAGAAAGCTGGAGATGTGGGGCAGGGGACTGAGCCGAGGAAACACGGACTCCTTTGAGAATTTGAAGGCATTCGCTGAAACCAATGAGCTCACAGTGATCACAGTGACTCCTTGTCTAATGGAGCACATCTCTATCCCGAGAGAGCATTTTCAAAAATACCTCTCAGAAAGTCAGAGATCCATTCCCTGCAGAAGCACCTGCTGATTTGAGCTCTGCTGAGAAGGACCAATACATCGAAATGACATCTTGACTCCACCCTAAGGCGGCAGTTCTCATCTCAGACACTGAGTTGGTTCTGGCTTGGTGTGGAGAGGGAGGGCCCTCTTATAGGCCGGAAGGCCGTGGCCTTTCTGCTCCACTTTGCCACATCGTACTTGTGTGAGGTTTTCTGCTGTAGCCACACTGAAAAAGTACAGATCAAAGCTGAACATTGAGACTGACTTGAGAATGGCACTATCAAAACTGCAGCCACGCTTTGAGCAGACTCATTGCAGCCGCCAAGAGACTATTCTAAACACTTGCTTATTATTTTTCTTCACTTTTTCTCACTGCTACTCCTACAATTTTTACCCCACATACACAAATTATATAGCAAGCTTTTCATGTGGTTATAGTCTTTAGGCAGATATTTTAATGCAAATTCACAGATTTCATTTCCAATTCATATTTTTACGCATTTCTACTTCTTAAGTATATTATAGGAAGCGCACACATTTTCTGCATGAACTGCATGAAACAAGAGAATGTTATTCTCTTGCTTTTTTCATTTTACATCAGAAACACTTGTTTTTGGCTTGACAGAAAAAGGTTGAGAACCACTCATGTAATGTAAGGGTTACAGTTAGGCATGTAGTGGTGATAAATAAGGTTAGGGTTTAGGGAATACATGTAATCAATGGAAGGTCCTCCCCAGTATAATAACACAATGTGACAGCCCTGTCGCCCGTGGAGCTGACAGAGATCCTGAGATGGATGGACAGGCTAGTCTGTGATCCCTCTTCTTCCTGCTTCCTGAGAGATGACCATCCACGGCCGGCTTCCACAGCCACAGCCCTCTGATGATGTTGGTCTAGCTGCAGCTCCTTCTCCTACAGACCTTCTCCATGCCGAACAGAGGACCTCAAGAAAATTGGATGCCGGGGCCTCGATGAGGCTCAACTCGCCCAGGCCAAGGTCCCCTTGATTATCGCGCTGATGAATGGTATCCATCAAACACAAGGCATCTGGCTCTCTGCAACAGCAACTTGGCCACTTGTCAATTACAATTATTAATCTGTTACCCCCCACACCACCACCCCCACCCGTTCCCCTGACTCAATACGCCCCGCTTGTCAGTCGCTAAATCAAATTACCTCGGAATAACTGATGGCTCGTCTCGATCCATTCCTCCAATGGCTGCAACCACCCTCCTAATCCCCCCTGCTGTTGGCTCGGCTGAAAAAACCGGGGCTATTTAAATCGATGAGGACTCATATTGGTTCTGACAGGCTGGGCTTTTGTTTGCTGGGGCAAGATGACAACTCCTTATTGACTGCTTGGCGTTCTGGGTCAGGTTGAAACGGCATTGTTTTTAAGGCTCCATGTGCAGCTGCCCCACTGAGAGGCTGATGCACTAGACAGCAGCTAGACGGCGAACCAAGCCACACACTGGGTCGCTCTCTCTAACCAACTACTCAACAAATGAAACATATTTCAAGATTCTGCTGCTTTGGAAAGTAGTGTTCAAGATATAAATGTCTTGTGAAATCAATTTAAGAGGTTGTCACTGTAAATCCAGGACTTCAAAAAAGTTAAGTGTAGTTGCGCTGAAGCTTAGCAGTGCTAATTATCAAGGGTCAATACAGTAAAGCATGTCTCCCACCCTGTAGGATTGCCGCTAAGTGGCTGTCTCCCTCCAGACACATCATAATGAAGACATTGCTGTAACCTAGAGCATCAAGCACTTTCGCTCAGTTCAGCCTTTCAGTTCTTGCTCCACCGCCCTCTCCGCCTCCTAAACACGTCCTCTCAGATGCACATTTTGTAATGCCGTCACTCTGCTGGTTCCCCTTCAAACGTCCGCCGCGTCCCACGAGCTCTCAGTCCCAGCCTTCCCGTCCCCAGCTGCCTCATTAATGAACTGTAAATACTCTTTTGCCGTGCAGCAAAATTGATTGACTGGTGAGCACTCAACGCTGGGAAGCAAAAGGAAACTAGGATAACAAGATCTATGTGCTGGGAAAAGAAGTGAGGAGGTTTGAGGTTGTTGTTTTTGTTTTTTTGCTTGTGTCTTTAATTTATAGCTCACCAGAGCCGATTATACCAAACAACTGGCTAGTTTCCAGGGCAGAACAACATGCAGCTCATGAATAGAAAATGTAAGTGCTCATCTATTGATATGTGTCTATCTGGTAACCTGCCTATGCTGATTTGTCTTTATTTCCTCTGCGTTAGCTTTATTCTGTCGCCTTGTCCCTGCTCAGTCTTTCTGTAAATCCAATTAATCAAAAACAACAACAACCCTCACATGTCTGCATATCTCTGCCAGTGGGTGATATGTAAAATAGGCAGGGAGTCCGACGGTTGACGTCTTCACAGCTAAGTCAAGGCCAAGTCCCTGGCAGGGCTCACAAAGAGTGCAAAACATATTCTCAGCCCTCCGCCATCCATCAGAATAAAAAAGGGAGCTTGATGAGGATCACCCCCCAGGCAAAATATTGTCAATAACCTCTCCGTCATGCTTCTGTTACCGTTTTAACGTGTTAATTGTTGCATAAATGAGTGACCAAAATTGCTACGGCAAAATTGGCCTATATTGGGTAGGCAATTTTCAATGTCTGTGGGAAAAGACTTGGCCAAGATAACATGTCTCTCGGGTAGCTCTCTTGTGGAGCAAGACCTGCCGATTGTCTGAATATTATTTTCTAGTGGGTAGTGACAGTATTGAGCAAAGAAATCAAATTTGGGTATGCTTTTTCCACAGATTTCACCTTTTATCTTCACTGCTGCAGCCTTGTATCTTCCTCTAATAAGAGATACTATTGTGCTGGATAATTTAGTGCAGCAAATGCTGAAACTGAACCAGCTTACAGTCTGAGAACAATGAAGAATGAGGATCATAGTTGGTAATATTGTGTTCGGCATGATAAGGGTTTGGGAGAGGAGGAGAAATCATTTTGAGAGCCTAGTTTACTGACAGTATGTGTGAGGGGGGGGATTATTTTTGGACCTTTAGCAAGCATTTTGCCCTGCATGCAAGGCTGCAATTCTGAACTAGTACCACTAAATCTAGCTAAATAAATCCATACTATGAAACGTATTAGGATTGAGAAAATAGATCCATGATCCAATGATGAGCGTTTACACCCAGATAAACTTCAATTCATAGTAAGTGACCACAAAATCAGTCTCCCATTCATTGTCATTGAGCAGCTCCAGTCTTTCTCCTGTTGAGCTCACAGAATGCTGTCTCAATTCTTTTACTTCTACCTTTGGGCTACAGATTCACAAATGTAGACTGAACTGATGAAAATCAGAGGACGACTTCAAGAAAATAAAGTTGAATTACACTGCGGCTGCACAAATTCAGTTTAACTCAGTGGGAGATTGATACAAATGAGCTGAAACATGCTAAGCTCATTGAGCGTCTAATGGACTGCAACAGCGAGCGATATTGGTATTAGTCTGCATTAATGGTCATTTTTAATCACTGATTGGTGAGGCATTACACCATTGTTTTAATAGCACCATTCTGCATAGAAATGAATGCCTTTCCATAGATTTACAGCCTTTGGCGCAGTTGTAATTTGAATCTCTCAGCATGTGCTTTAATCCACCTACTCTACTGCACCATCTTTGTGGAAACTTTGATTGAGCCTTTCTTACATACACACTATTTGAAATAGGCTCTTCTCATTAATACAATTATAGAGCACATTAAAAATGTAGAGGAGGAGAACAATAATTGAATCCAACTTCAGAGGTTTTAGCCTCAAACAGTTCTGGCCAAGATTACGCACCCTTGCATTTTATGCAGCTAATGTACAATATCTTCTGAAATAATTGGAAATTGAAACAAGTTTCGGTCTTCACACATTAATCTGTTTTATTTAACAGCACATGATCAAACAATAAGAATACAAATATTTTAAAAACTTTTATGGCTTCAAAATTAAAAAGTGGCTATGGCAGTGAATATTGGCACCCTTTTCTAACACGCAGTGTTAGAAAGTGTTTTAATGTATACCTACCTAGTTGAAACATGCCTCGTCCCAAACATTTCATTGTCCAATATGACTAAGTGATACTGTACATATGACAATAAAAGGCTTGAACCTGAACGTGCTGTTGTAAATTGATAGATGAACGTGTGAAGACCAACATTTGTTCAGGTTCCAATTATTTCAGAAGATATTGTTCATTATTAGGGTGCCAATAATCTTGGCCACGACTGTAAATCCCTTGGCTTTACAGGTTTCCAGAGAAATTTCCATGGCCTTAGTGAAATAAAAAATGTTTCAAAATTGTATGCTACATTGTACCAGAGTAGAAAACTGTGACACTAGTACATACTGTTTTACTCTAAGGATCTAGCGTGGGAATGTAAAGTACAACACAGATGGAGATGCACTGAAGATCCAGAGGTGTGGATGGGTAAACTGATGTACAGTACAGGCTGTGAGGAAAAACAGGGGGGGAATCCCCAGGTAGAAAAATCTTTAATGTGCTCTCAGCCTCACTCACGGTTTGTCACTGCAACATCGAACTGTGTGTTGGGAAAACAAATAAAAGAGGCAACTTTAGTTCTTGTCCCTGCAGTATCAGATAAAACATGTCACGGTGAGTGACTGTCGGCACAAATGCAAAACCAAAAACACACTTGGTCTTGTATGGTACATTATTTCATATGTTTAGATACACTCCTATATGAATACATTTCCGCACTTTACTACACCGGGTTCATTTGTGTTGAGTGTTAATCATTTTCAATCAGCATTTCTAGGAGTTAACTGAAGGAAAATGAAGGCAACAAACATGGCCCAATAGTTCCTGTTGACATTGTGTCCGACGACATCATCACAGACAATACCAAGTGTGGGGGGTGTTTTGTATCGCTGTAGATTTCTGCATTTACAAAATGTTTGATGTATTTACCACAATTATTGTGATATTGTTTTAATGAAGCCTGAGGCACGATTAGCAAATATTGTGATGGTAACCTGTCAGGGGTAAAATTGGATTTCCACCCTGTAGCCAGGATGGATTACTCCGAGAGAGTAATGTGTTAATGGACCTCTCTATATATACAGCGTGATTCTGTAGGTCAGGGGGAAAGTGCAGTACAGTTAGGGTGTGCAGATGTGAACACGTGTCCTTAGCTGGTTAGTTTCTCTACCCCCAAACAAATGCTGAATTGAGATTTTAGACCTCAAATTTTCACATTTTTGTGTTTCTGTTTGAAAAATACCAAAATTGAAATATTGCTCTTGGACACTAAACTGAAATAATTTGCACAAAAATGTAGGTGGGATGATGACCCCCATCGACCAATAAGAAGCAAGTCCAGAATTCACTTTGGTCTCCTTCATGCTAATCAACCTGTAGCACACTGTTGAAATGAAAAACACCCCAGTTTAGAGACCCATAATGAAATATTTTATCTAAAGTAATAATTTCTGACATTTTCGTATAAATACATGTTTTGCTGGACAATAGTGACTCTAGCCAGGTCATGAAAACATTTACATTTACATTTGCTGTTCTGAACAGGTAGGTGGGAAAAATCCCAAAAGTGAGGAGGTAATCAGTGTGGACCCTGCATGCAATAATGCTTCTCTCTATCAAGCTGCTTTAACACATACAGTGCAACCCGGAACTTATCTAGACATTACTCAAAGGAGTTGTATGTGTGAACGCAAATGTCCGAATCAGTTGGTCTGGAAATTAAACAGACTTTACCAACCCAGCACCCTAGTCTAAAATCTGTTTAATCACCGAGTGAGCCCCAGTGTGAATGGAGCAGAAGATTCTCTGGAGTATTCTCTACAAGTGAGTGGGCGTGTTGATGACGTATTTATCATGCGACTGGTGCAAAACCAGGATAAGACAATGTATATTGCTTTCCACCCTTTTGTTGATACTGCGGATACGTCTAACTATTATTATAGTATTGACATAAACGCTAAAACGGCCACTGAGAGTGAGTCGGTCACTGAGAGTGAGTCGGTCACTTCGTCCGCCATCTTCGTGCTGTAAACAAAACACTGCGATTTCCGCAGCGTACTTTCTGCGTCATGTCCTGTCTACCACACGCTCTACCCAGGCCCCACCCCTCGCCTAAACTAACCAGAGTTGTTGTGTTGTGTTGTGTGTTGTTGTGAACGCATCCGAAACGGACATTCTCTGGTGGTGTGCTATATGTGTGGAAGGGCAACTCCAGTTAAAGTGCAGACCTGATTCTCTGGAAAATATCCAGATATAAGTGTATTTCTGAAAGAGGCTTCAGAAAGGCCCAATATAACACACGTTTTTTTCAATTTCGGCACCTTATGCTTGCAATATAGCACTTACTCCTTGTGTGTTTCTCTCCCTCTGAGTAAAACTCTTCCCCCTCCCTTCTGTGCTCCTCTGCCCATTGTTTTCTCAAGACTGTCAACTGACAGAGAGCAAATATGTAATGGATGTATTTTTCATGAAAAAACTATAATTGGAATGAAAAATCATACGTTGCAGATCAATTCATGTTGGAGAGGTGCAGGCTGGGAGCCTGGTGGTCTGCTTCCTTGAATGCAAAGCCACTGTGACATAGAGGGAAGTGAAAGAGGCCCTAGGGACAGGGAGCCTGTGGTACTGACAGATGTCAGTGGCAATAGAATTGTAGACTCTGCAGGGACAAGAAGTACTAGCTGGAAAGTTATTCTACTTTTCTTTACTCCCTTTCTGCATATTTTATACACAGTGGGGGCCACGTCTGAGTCCACTACCAAGAACTCTTGTTTAATAATTTAGCAAAAAATAATACTTTTTTTAGTCAAATGATATTTCGCAAAAAATAGTTTAAGAAATAATTTCATTAATAATTAAAACAATTTTTCATCGGAAGTCCTTTTTCAATGTTAAAGCACTAGCAGTAGTGACAATAATATAGTCAATATCTGGTATAAGTTGTTGAAACACCAAAACAATTCCCATTGTGTATTAGGAGCATGTGTTCATGTGTTAATATCTGAATGAAACATCTGGTGTGACAACAATTTGAGAAAACCTTACCAAATGGTCTGAAGAAGATATTCAAATATATTTCAATGTCATACGAGCATTTCTCAAAGATCTACTAATTTTGATTTGTATCAGTTCTAAATAATGTATTCTTGAATAAGAAGAATCAACTGAGTAAAAAAAATGTATTAGTTTTTGATAAATGATGAAAACAGATAGTTCTTGGTAGTGAATTCAGACTGTATAATGTGAAAACAATTCCTAAAATCTGACATTTGTAGAAAACATATGTAGTAGGCCCAGATAAGGTAGTGCAGGCCAAGTGTCCAAATGTTTGCAAAGGCTCTTAACTGGAAGCAACCCTCCAGAAAGATATTTGCTGTCTGATTTCCATGAACTACAACAAAAATGGAGATGAGTAAAGTGCGTTTTAATACTACCTATACAACAACATGTAATGTAATGGGTAATATTATTTGTGTTAGTATTTTAACAGCCAAGGAATGCACAAGCTAGGGTTCATTGTTTCCTTTGTCTCTCCTAATGTAAAACGTAGTGATTCTTGTGGCCTCGAGGGAGTTCTGGAGGTGGTGCTTGCTGCTCAAGGGCCTGCAGTGACAAACGCACTGACCTCCTTATATTAGCGAACTAAAAGAGACTGTCCCTCATTTGATTTGCAAAGGTTAGACATATTTGGCTGTCAAATACATCATCAAGTAAATAGAACAGAAAGCCTTATAATGACCAATAAAGAGAAACGCGAGTACAAAGTCAACTTGTAATGATGTAGATGTACTGCAATATTCTGTCAAGTTATGTGACAAATACTAGCAGATACCACGGAGGAGCAAATGTTCTCAAGCTTAATTGGATGCAACATATGTATGGAGCAACAGGCACAAACATCAGTAGAGTGCGTGGAATGCCGGGCAGAGTGCACCATCTCAATTTACACAAAGTTGTGGGTCTCAGTAGTGCCTTATCTTTATTGAGAAACATTATGCCGCGAACACTGTTTTCCTGTTACCGCCCTCACATCCACATTTCTGATGCGGCAATAATGCATCAAGGTCTGTGCGTGTCGAGCACAGGGTCCTCGTTCGACGGTCTAAAATTATGTTCTATTGAAAGGAAGGTTACCAGACCTCGGTTTTTGGATAAGCGCTTAGGCTACATGAACGGTAAAGAAAAGCCTCCTACATTTACAATTGTCAAAGATTGTTTTGTCCGCAACTCATTTCAAGTTCAGTTCTCATTTAGAAACATTTCAAAAGAAACTTTTTGATGAAAGAAATGATGTGTGCAATATTCTGACAGTAACTGACCTGAACACGGAGAAAAGGTGCAGTTCTTTTATGTCGTCTCCTATTACTTTGCCTGCATTAAACTGAACAGTAACAGCTGATGATAACACGTAGAAGAACCCATTTTAAATGCAAAGCGACCAAAGTGAAATTGCCTCGGCTCTAACTGGATTTGCATATGTTTTTGTGATATCAATAAGGAACTTCACTGCCACTCAGTAGGGGGCTGTAGTCATGATATGCAACACTCATGCAGTACATTCAAATCAGGGACACAAACTCATCTTTCAGTCCTCGATCTGGGACATCTGAAATAAAACACCCTTGTACGCAGAGCCCAGATCTGGCATCTCCTTTTCCCGAAAGAGCGATCCCGTCATTACCCTGTTGGACAAACCGGTGCGATTTTATGTATTAAACTTGTCAACCTGAAAGTCGTGCCCTGTTGAGCCCGGGAATAATCAGAATTCCTTCATGAAGTAATGTCATTGCCTGGGATTCTGTGCGCGTTCCAAGAATCCACAACCCTTCAGCTGCACAAGGGCTGCTTTTATTGGGTAGTTCACACGGTTGTTCACCTCCGGCCACATTGGCTCTGCTGCACTGGTCCATGAAAGAGTGAAGCTGTCGCAAAGTAAATTTCTTTATGTTGGTACTTTTCATGATCCCACAAAGTCCATATTAGAAAATTATTCATTTTCAGTTGGTATTTTAACTTCACTCTTGTGGAATGTGTCTGGATATAAGGCTGTCTTTTGAGTTTTTCATTTTGACGCATGTGCAGTTTGTGATCCGTGTATTCAGCATTGTAGGGTATGGGATTGAGGTTGCGTGCGCCCTTAGAAAAGGAGAAAAATGCCGAAAATGCTTTGCGTCTATTACGATATATTATCTAGGTTCCAATTCTACCACCGGGTGGGTATAAAGGATATGAGGAAAAAAAGACAGCACAGAGTTTGTATTGCTGGGATGTTTGAAAAGAGGGGAACCTTGCTTATATGTTCAGTGACAAGCAGGACGATCCATTGCATTACTATAAAACCTAATACAGGCCATATCCAAGCCAAAATAACGAACAGCCTAGCCTGGATCACTGCCCATGATAAGGCTGATGTATGTTTTTCAGCACCGCCCCGACTCCAACCTCTGCAGCTTAAACCCCTTTGTGGAGAGATAACCCGTCATCAGTTTTCCGGCCCGAAAGTAGGTCCAGTTTAGAAAAGATTAAGGCAGGAGGTAAAGCTTTAGGCCGACCCCACACATGAGCCAAAATCGTTTCTGTGATGCAGAGAATTTAAAAGGCTACAGACTCCCGATTAAACAAGTTTACTACATCATAAAATTTTAAAATGTCCTACAAGTTGGTGCCAAGACAATAACATGACAACGCACCTCACTAATGGCTCCGGCAACTTCTAGTTCAAGGTGTTCATCAGACAGTTTCCCTCTTTGTGTAATGAATACAGAACCTCCTCTCTGAGAGCCCCCTTCAAGCTCCAAATTGCACTCACAATGTATTCTCAGTTTCAGCACGAGGAGCACCATTTTTATTCATTTCTGAGATGTAATCCACATATTTTTGCAAAGTCTCACAGGCTGATGATTTTCATGATTTTCTCTGTGACGTGTTGAGTTTAATTTACCTCCCGTGGTCTGCGTCACGTCTGGGACAGAAGCACAGTTCTGGCTATTAGAAAAATGATTAAAAACAAACATTCAAGCCTTTTTATAAAAAGTGAAAAATCAAGGCAAGCGTTCAGAACTGAATGAGAAGTGCATTTTTCTATGTGGGCTGACAATAAAAAAAAAAAAAAATCAAATCACATTGAGACTGTAACCGTGATTAAGAGCTATACAAATCAAAGGCCTTCACAATGGCCATAGTGTGAGAACAATAAACGGTGGTACACAACAGCCCCCAAACTTGGACTACAAGGAAAAACTCCCACAAAACCTTGGAAAAAAATGGAAGAAACCTTGGGAGGGGCTACTCAGAGAGGGATCCCCCTACCAGGATTGTCGGATGTGCAATAGATGCAGAGTTTGGGCAAGCAGCGTATACAGAATAGAAACTGAAAAGATTATAAAATCTCAATCGTGCATTCATCATCAGGGACAACAAATTGCAATTTTAGGATATTGCACTAAGCATATCTGTTAGACAGCCACCACTCTCTATTAGACTGTACACAATATAGATGACCTTTTTGCTTTTCCCCCCTCAACTTTCCGCCACTGCTGAAAACCCTCCCTGATGACCTTGCAAGATCAAACAAATTGCTCTGACAGGACCAATCTTGTCTGTCAAAATTGATATCCGGCCAAAAATCTTTTCAACATGACCTCAATCTGTCCTGTGTTTAATATGAACAACAAACCACTATCACGCCCTATCTGGAAAAAAACAAACATTTGGCAAATCTTTTTAAGGACAGCCGTTACATGACCTTCGAACACTTGAACCTACCAAAACTACAACTTCCAGTATTTTCAACTAACAGGGCTACTGAAAGACCGAATTGGACTATATCATCCTAATTTTAACGAACCATCACTACTCTAGAAACTGCAGCTCCTCCATACCCCCACACAAATAAATGACTAGCGCACCTCAACCTCAACATTAGCAACCTCCCTTGGCAATGTCATATAAAAACACATTCAACATGTCAGGCAACACATAAACACAACCAATCCAATACATGGTTTTGCATAAAACCCACTATACCTTCTGGGATATGCTGACTCTGATAAATGCTTACTATGGCCTATAACAATATAACAGACAATCACCATGTCTCTGTACGCACAAACGGTCCCTCTGGTCGGAGGTCATTAGACAGCTGTCCTACTGCACATCCTTGGGATCATCCCCCCACCACCCGTTGGCACCATCTTTTTGGTTGCTTGGTGACCTCTCAACCGTTAAAGGACTACAACGACTTTTTGGGAAATGGACTCGTTGGTCAACTTCCCTTCTAGAGGTTACGACGGGTAGTACCGCCAGAATCATCTCTCGTGTCTCTCGTGCGGTAGATGACTAGACGCATTTTTCTTCTGCCAATCCTCTCGTCACATTTTCTTTTCACAAGTAAAATGTACAATAACCACTTTCTTCAACAACTCTGCAAAGACAGATACTGGGGGAAGGGATCTGTGCAGCAGATCTATCTGCCGTGCTACAGTTATCAATACAGTTTGGTTAAGACTCTGCTTCAATGCCATTGGCTTGTGTCTTCTGGAAACAGCACACCTGAGCCAGCTAAGCCGACGTGAGAAGGTTTAATCTTTAATCCTCTGTATCTCTTCCTATCATAAATTTCACTGGCCACTTAGTCAATAGCTACTAAAAATGAAGTTTTCTCCCACCTCAGTATACAATATGTGTGTCATTTTATGTCATGTCTGTCATCTGTTTTTTCTTGTCATTTAATATATAATATATTAATATACTTAATATATACTTAATTTAATATACTTAATATATAATATACTTTAATATACTTTTTTATCGCAATTTTCAAAATGAACACTGTCACACACTGTAGTTCTTGCAATTTTTGGCTGCATAAATGTATGAGGCATGACTTTTGCTACATTTGATGTGCAAAACTCCAGGAAGCTGTTTGGGAAAAGGACTTTAACACACCACTTCCATATTTTTTACACATTGCCGCAATGGTAAAACTTTTGACCTTTTGAATTGTAGAAATATGATGGGAATCCATTGGGCTTTGTATTTCATTTGACATGTAATCGCAGTGATCTTTATCTGATTTTTACTAACCTTCTGATGCATTTTCTTTTACTGGTTAAAATCAAGTCTCTTTATCCCTGATTCCAGTTGCTTCAATCAGTGAATCACCAGACCCGAGCATTTTCACTGCCCTCTTTTGTACAATTTATATTGCTACATTTATAGGCAATCCATGGCACGTCTTTTACCCCATGCTTAAAGAACAGAAAGAAAATCAATCTTAAAAACTGCTCCACAGCAGGTAACACCACGGCTGCCATCTACCACGTGGAAGAATTTCGTCTGCTTCAACATTTCATACCGCCACTTTGACACAATTCCACTAAATTACACCCCAAATGACTTTTAATAGCAAAGGGCCTGCCTCAGCAAAGAAAGGAGGGAAATAAGGGATTGATTGAAGGCTGAATACGAACCCTTTGCATTCGATTTATTGAGATAATGGGAAGAACGTATGACTGAGGAATGCATTCAGTGGAATTACACTGGCTGTAATGAGGGTATTATCCAGTGTGTAGTTTTGGGAGCAACCTTCCATCTGTAAAAGCCTCGGGATGGCGGACCTCCCCTCCAGATGACGTTGTGACATTAGCGGCGTCCATTGCTCGTCTCGCTGAAGTCATCACCATGATCACTGAGCTCCAACTGGCCTCATATAGGTGTCAGTAACAAATCCCAGCTTAGAATGACTTAATGCAGCCGCGGGCCTCTCAGCAAAGTCTGTATCACCGCATCAGACAAATAATTAGTTTTTGCTTGACCTTTAGCAAAGCCTGCATGGGGAGAAGTCTGAAATTAGAAATTACAAAAGCACTTTATTATACCGTGATGAAATGCATGAAAGTAGAGAATAATAAGAAGGCCACATCAGAGCTTCGCCTTATCACAACACTGCTGTCTGGGGGATGCGGTATGATTTAGATAGAAGATACGAATTAGCTCCAACAATATTCCACAACTATCATGACTGGCAGCACCTGTACATTATCGGTAACAAGCTAGCATGTCGGCAAGTAGAAGTTGGCAGGGATCATTTGGGTCGTTAACGATACCCAGCCTGCACATCCCACTTTCCCCCCAAACCTGGCATTTAGGTTATCTCAACTTTGTGGTAAACATGTGGCCCGCCGATCCCCCCCCAGTGTCTGAGATCTGTTCTCATTAAAGAACACAGAGAATATGGATGTCTCAATGAAGACAAAGGGCAATTATACCGTGTCATGAATATCCTTTTGTGCTTCTTACGGCTACTTCGTTTAAACTCATCAAAGCACCTGGGAAAAAAGAGATTTCATCTTCTCACACCGCCTATGCTTCATTAAATCAGAAATGGAGAACAAGAGGTTCTTCATACGGTTTACATCAAAATAATGAGTCCCTTTTAAATTGCCTATCACAATCTTCAGCTTATCAGAGTTATTCAGGCAGCAGCAATTCACTGTAGTTCTATCAAATTGAAAGACTCATTAATTCCCTGTGTCTCTGGTCTCGCCATTCTGCACTGAAGCCCACAGTGCAGGACATTTCCTTACCTACCAAATATAGTACTGTATTAAACTGCAAATGAAATAATGACTGAAAAATACCAGACTTATAAGGATTGTAACCTGCATATGCTACAAACTCATTTCGATTCTTATACACTGACAACTAGTAGCCTAGCAGATTATTTTGGACTAAAGACACTGGGAATCATTTTAAAATCAAAAGTTTAAAGGCAGGATCAGTCTGTTCTGATGAACTGCGTGCATTACCTTCTGTCATGACGTGAAAATGCCAATTAAGGAGCAATGGCGTTGCTGTAATTTCACCAAAACCATTTTTCCTCAACAGACCTGAACATTTAATGGATTCAACTGCCTTACTGGAGAAAACAAAAAGCTAATTGAAAATTAATGGAGAGCAATGAAAGACAGGATTACATGATTAGGAGATTACACATTAATTAAAAGTATGGTACAGTGTGGATCAGACTTGTATTTTTCTTTCAGACAGATTAATTCTGATTCATTTATTGTCTCAGTTATTAGATTCTGCATGTAATCATCAACAGCTGCACCCTGTCGCCCTTAAGTAACCTCTTTTTCGCTGACAGTGTAGAGAAAAATCTGTCAAGTGTTTTTTTTTTTGCATTCGTTGACCCAAACATAATTCCATTTGACCATAAATGATCGTTTTCTCCAAACACGCTTTCTCTCTGGTATAATATGGCATCATAAGGTTTTAAATGGTGCTGTTATCAGCGGACCGTTTGCACTGAAGTATACTCAAGCAGTACATCGAATGATACTACAAGAAGAAGAAGGTTACATTGCGGCAATGCATTTTGTGACATCTTGAAGCATCTGTTGGTCTCCTACTCAGAAATTCTTGCCAATGTAGTAAACATCCAGGCATTTCTTGCGTACATAAAACCACCATACTACATACATACAACACACTACATACTCATTTGACGTCACGAATAGTTTAAGTTTTTGTAGTACCTGATTTCGAACAGACCCTTCATCTGTTGCTTGGCTATGTTTGCTCATTGGCTATGTTTGCTGTTTCCCAATACGTAGCCTCACCTAGCTGCCCTACCTGTGCCTGCTCAATAATAATTCCTTCCTGACCTGGAGAAATGGAGACAAGTAGCGCGAGCACTGCTAGCAAGGCTATAGTGAAGTGGAAGCTTCTAATAAAAACCAAAACAGGTGTAAGTCAAACTGAAGATTTACTTGCCAACATGCTGCAGTTTTACAAAGAATTAAGTAAACAAAACGGACCTTTGCACCCGAAGTCTCATACTCATAACATCACTAAAACTAGCAACATAAACACTGAACAGGTTACTTCCTTGCACTTCAAAATAAAAGCACTTCCTGTCGACACTGTCCATAGTAATACTGAATCATTACCATTAACAGGTTAAAACATATTCCTCACATATTTACTGTAAATAATGTAAATAGTATGTTTTAACATTTCTTCTATAAACCAATTCAAACTAAGGAACATGAACCACATTATTTAATTACTTTAAACCAAAACATTTTACAACAGAGGCAGATGAAGAAGGGGGAGGCTTGAGGAAGGCGCTGGTGTTGTGGGGATTAAAAGAAGAACGACAAGTTTGTATGACCACAGACAACTATAAAAATGCTCTTAAAATATTCAACTTCAGTTCAATGTGAAATTTGTCCTATTATACTAAAGGAATAACACATAAGCTAACTAATAGTTAATTAATTAATAATTAATAATAACCTAACTCCAGGCAATACTATCCCAGAGTATTGTACTCTTTTTAAAGCATGTTCTATTGAAATTATGAAAATTATATACCGTGATATATTTTGTTACCGTCCAAAATTCGAAATATACTGTGATATAAATTTTAGGCCATACCGCCCAGCCCTACGATGATGTTTGAAGCCTCAACCCCGGAGTGCTCAAGAATGGATTCGGGGTTGGCGGACAGTTTTGAATTACGGATATAAAGAAAGAACCCCTCACAACTCATGGGTTGTAGTTTGTACTGTATATGAGCAGGCAGATGTACGCATTACTCATGAGAGCATTATAAACACACTATATACACTATCAGCGATCAGAAAAACAGGAAGAGAAATAACTCATTGACTAACTTGGGGACCCACCACTTCAGCCACTTCATCTTAGATGATCAGTGCAGCAGCGTTACCCACTTTGCCAGTGAGAAGCTGATGGAGTAATGACACAGTGTGGCCCAGATAGCTCAGTCGGTAGAACATGAAACACTCAGGCACAGGGTCGTGGGTTCAATCCCCTCATAGTAAACTATCACCTTTTGTAAGTCGCTTTGGAAAAAAGTGTCTGCTAAATGACAGTAATGTAACAAAATCTAATAAACGTTGAGCTCATCGTCTCAACTCGATTATGTTTTTATATTAGGTCACAACACCGATAGATATGTATTCATTTCTTTATTGTCATTATTCACATTAGTAGTTTCATTCACTGGCCCAACTATTACACACATCACAGCCTTCATCTACAATAGACTTTCCTGCTCTATTCTTTTGACCACCAGGTGGAATGAACCTATTTTCAAACCAATTGGCTGGTGTTGGGCTTTGATAGGGGCAGGTTTGGTTATCAGCAATTAATACTTAATAATTGTGAAATTATTAATATTCATAAATTTATTGACAGGAGTCAATATTAACGGGGCACCACCCTGGAATCAGGGACCAATAACCGAACCTTC
>CABFOQ010048242.1:0-10660 GCA_900660455.1 Gephyroberyx darwinii | reverse complement strand
CCACAAACTGAGTCTCTGGTCTGTGGACATTGTCAAAGACAGCCAGTCACATTTGGCAGCCACCAGAGGGAGACAGAGACTGTCAAATGTGACCCTGGCTGTTAGTAATCGCTGCAGTAGAAGTAGTAGTAATTGAAGTATTAACAGAAAAAGTAGAAGCATTTACAGCTGTAGTAGCAGTAGTAATAGTATTGAAAAATGTAATAGAAATCATAGTATTAAAGATATTGAAAGTATTAAAAGTATGAATAGTTATAATAATTATTTGTATGAAAATGTCCTCCATCAAATCAAAATGTAGACATATTTCATTTCCAGCTTTGTGTTTTCTATTCATTCATCCAACAGTAAACCACAAACTGAGTTTCTGGTCTCATTATGACATTGTGACATTGCCAAAATATTGCAAATAAAATTCAACTGCAGAAAAGGTACAAGTGTAATCAAAAATTTGAATGACCGATTGTGATTCCAGACTATGCTGAATTTTTCGAAGTTTGAATGGCGTTGATAGCTTAAATGGTGTGAAAGTAGTTGAGCGTTGAAGTTTGGGGCGGAACAAGAATATTATTATTATTATTATTACTACTACTACTACTACTACTACTAATAATAATAATAATAATAAATAAGTAAGTACGAGAACATATCATGTTAATACTTCAACTACTACTACTTCTACTGCTACTACTACTGCTGTTACTACTTCTGCTACTACTACTTCTACCATTACTACTTCTGCTAATACCACAAACTCCAGAAACACACAAGCACACAAATTTTCTTCAGAAAATGTACCCTTTTCTAGTGTTTGTTTGTTAGTCTGTTTTTAATGTTTCATATTTTTTATCTTTTTACTTGTATTTCTGTTTTACATGTGTTATTGTTGTGCAACATCTTGTAACATTTGTTTTTCATAGGTGCTCCATAAGTAACTTACCTCACCTAATGTTATCTTATCTCACCTCATGTTATCTTTCCTCACCTCATGTTATCTTAATAGGTAAACAGGGCGTTTACCTATGCAAATCGTCTTCAACAGGCACGCGCATCCAATTTACGAACGATCGGCATTCATCAAATATACACCTGTTTTACAAATTTACGAATAATTTACGAAAACATTTGTGAATGAGGGCCAATGTCTTATTTCACCTCATCTCACCTTATCTTATCTCACCTCACCATATCTCACCTCATCTCATCTCACCTCATCATATCTCATCTCATCTGACCTCAGGATATCTCATCTGACCTGACCTGACCTGACCTGACCTGACCTGACCTGACCTGACCTCACCTTTCCTCTCATCTTTCCTCACCTGCATATCTTATCTTATCTTACCATAGCTCCCAGTCTGAGGCAGGGGTACTGGGCTCTATCCAGTCCCAGCTGCCTGAGGCTCATGGTTCCTACAGTGGTGGGTAGTTCAGGCTGGAGCTCCATGGCCCAGACATACTGCAGACAGCACAGAGCCAGGCCATAGAGCAGGATGAATGGAGAGCACAGCGTGGCTGCATGGCGTCTGGAAGATGGATAGCACAGTTAATTCAGCTTCAAGCACAAAATAGCCATGATAAAAATTTTAAAATGACATATTGCATGTATGGAAACCACATTTTTTCTATTTTTTTTTTTTTTTTACAAATCCCTCAGTAAATTACCAACCATTCAGTTATTCAGAATGAAACAGGAAAATAAATTCTGACTTTATCCACTTTATCCAAAACTTTTCTAACTGATATGCAAATGTGTACATTTTGTTTATGAAATATTAACTTTTTAATAATTGTGTTAATAACTAAATAAAAGTCATAATACAAAGTGTATTATAACATAACATTTCATTCTGATAGGATGAAAGGATTTGTTTTATTCATCTGTGGTGAGATGATACAAGGACAAAATTTGAAGGCAATGCATTTTATTACACGTTGATGTTACCAATAAATTACTTTTCAGCAAATGGAAGAAGACTACAGGGTTTATTTAGTTCATTAAAAGTGGTTAGTTAAATACTGTTGTGCACAGTATTTTACCTTTATACACGGAGGGACAGGGGCTCTCTATAGAGTGCCAAGTTTATGTACATAGAGAGAAACACAGCTATAATTGCAATAATTATCAATTCAAATATTCACCAAGCATCAATTAAAACATTCACATTTAAGTTAATCAGGTTCTTCGTTAGATTTCTGAACTGGATGAGGATGAAATCAATGTTGGTAATGTATTGGGCAATAAATAATACAGGATTAGCTCAAAATCATGGTCTTATGGCCTGAGTGGTACCTGATACGTAGGATCCATATGAGGCAAGCCCACAACAGCAGCACAAAGGTCAGCCAACTGTGGTAAGTGATGCTCCAAACCTGGACAAATTGGGAAATTACTCACAAGAACAGGAACCCTAAGTACAACAATACAATCAGTGAACAACAAAATGTGTTCCTACTTTTCTAGCATTGGGTTGCACCCCTTTTTGTAAAATCCATGTCTGATTGTCAAGGCTAAAAAATCCCTTTTTAAACACCCCCCTCATCTCCCATCTTTCTCTCACGTTTCTCTCACATCTCCTCTTCATGACTGAAACAAATTCAATGGGTCAAATCAGTAAAGTCAGTATGTTTCATGGAGTATCCATCAAAGTATTCCAAATATTTTGTACATACAGGCCCAGATTCACTAAAGAGTTGCACAGGGAAGAGCTCTATCACCAAAATGACAATATCAGAATGTTGTGTGGAATGAGTGGAAAACTGCCTAATAGCGCTGGTCATAAAATAAAGCCTCATTGCACCTGTCATGGTCATACTTATGTAAATGTCAATCAGCTGTTTTACCTGCTTGTGCAGTGCTGTTTTCAAGGTCTTGATTGGCATACATTTCTTAGTGAATAAGATGGAAACTTTGCACTCTTAGCTCAAGCAACTGAGGCGCCAAAAATGTGCAGATTGCCCTTGCAATGCAGTCTTAGTGAATCTGGACCTTAGTGTAGAATAGTGACAGCAATTTTTCAGAAGTTTGTGAGTACACAGACATACATTAGATGTGTTTTAGGACCACTCTTAATATAAAAGCACAATATTATATGTAAACAGTAAGTTTTAACAGTAATATCTAATGCCCTTTTGTCCTTTGTCCCTTGTTTGTCTTATTGTCTTTTCTATTGTTAAGTGCCTTGGGTACCATGAAAGGTAAAGGTATCTTGTATTATTATTATTATTATTATTAGTAGTAGTAGTAGTAGTAGTAGTATTAGCATTATTATCCTTAGAGAAATATAGAGCAGTTGCTATTGCAGTTACCATCAAAGCTGAAAATTTTGAAAGCTGGGAGATATCCTGCAATAGTAAAATACATGAGTTCTACATCATTATATAAATGCATAAAAATCATAGTCCTTATAGTAGTTACCATCATGGCTATGAGAGCACAGACATAGCTCTGCTGCATGACCACTCTGCCCATCAGGAAAAAAGGATTTTCACTCTGCTGGCCACTTGGAGCCCCATTGACATCAGCCACTACAAAAAATAAATAAAACAATGTCAGTATGAAGAACAGAACATACTTTAAAGACATACCAACTAAAGCAAATCAATCAGAATAATATTTTTCTGTGTTCTATATCATCTTTTCCAAGAAGTAATTTTGCCTTTAAGGGATGAATACCAGGGATGAATACACATAGTTAATGAAGTCACACCAGATAAGTGATAAGTGATAAAAGTCAAAATGTTGAAAACATCCCTTTGAACTTGTTTTTTAAAATTATAGAAATTATAGAGCTGGACTTGTTAGTTTTCTAAACTCCAGAATACCTGAAGCAGCAATAACTAGCAGTAATAGTGATTTAATTTCATGTTGGCCAAATATAATCCATAAGCATATGTATGGAAACATACATACATCATTTTCTCTTCCATCTTCCATTTAAAGATGAATTTGAATTGGAGAACTTGCCAAAATATGATTGGTGTTTACGCTGTGACATCATGCTCATTTACATAATACTAAACTTTTTAAACTTTTGCTTGAAACAATCACTCGCTTCTCATAGACAGTGAATGGAGGCAAATTGTTTACCTTGTGAAATCAAGTTTACAACTGGAATTAGTACCTGGGGACGTTTTTTCAATGGAAAATTCTGTGCTTATCATCAAATTTGTTCCAGAGTTGAAATTTATGAAAAACTGATTTTGATACCAAAATCAGTGGGTCACAAAGACCATTTTTCTTGGTTGTGAAGCACTCTGTAAACTTGTTCAAAAACAAAAAGTAGAGCCTAGTTGTCCTAGTAGAGTTTTTAATACCGAGATCTGTCTGAATCGCTCCAGCCGTGGTCCCTTCTCCATTGCTCTCCGTTCCCATAGGCAAAAGCATGAGCTAGAACACACACACACACACACACACATACATTAAGGTACAGATATCAACTTTAGCTGCAAAGGACATACAGAAAAACGCTTAATCCAAATCAACAAAAAATAATGCTTGTGTATTTGCATGCACAGAAGGGTTAGACTGATATATATCGGTCCAATATTGTTCTTTTCTTAAAAATGGGATCTGGTCATGTCAGTGTCGTCCACCTCTGATATGATGGATGTGATGCAGTTTAGTAATTACTTGTTTATATTAGATCGATCAATACTGCACTGGTTGGCTTGGGGAAGTGTAGTTCATAGTAGTGCAGTGTCTGCCATATTATGTCTTTGTATATATGCCAATCTCCAGCTATTAATTCAATAATTAATAATATATATATATATATTATTTCAGTAGAGAATTGTGATTCTTTCTTTTCACCATGATGTAGCAGCGGGAATGATGGGAAGTGAAGCAGAGATGACATGCCAGAGAGTATTCTTTTATGATGGCTGACTTGGCACACAAATGTTAGCTTGGAAGTCTTTAGAAAATATGTTAACTAAGATGCCTCATCACAAAAGTGGTGTCCAAAACACAAAAACAAAAAAAGTGAGTGGGGCGTCCTAATAGCTCAGCGGTCTAAGTCAGCCAATTCAGGAACATGTGTCCTCAAAAAATGTCACCATAGAAACCTGATTATTGATCAAATGATGGGGTTTCTGACTGTTGCTGTCCCAGAGGAAAAATGTTGTCATTTCTCATTTTTCTTATTCTTTTCTTATCTTGTCTAATTTTTTGGTCACCTTCATCTGAAATGTTTCTCCTGAATTTCTAAATTTCTCCTAAGATTCTTGAGACTTAATGAGATACAGTAAATGTGAAGATGCTAACATGTGACATATATAATGATAATATGGTCCTACTATATAGCTGTTGGCCCCATGGCTTCAATAGAAAAATGCAACAGAATTTTCAGACTTCAGAGTTTTTGTTGAGATGTTTCTCTAATCCCAAGATTTATTTGAGATCATTTGGAGATCTGTTGTTTTGATCAGAGTGCAATCAACATGAGCTTTTATGTGGTTGTTTCTCCTGAGCTGAATTTGAGAAATAAAAGAAAATACCTTTAGTCTCATCTTAAAAAGAACTCATTTGTGAGACATAAGAGGTATAAATATGAGAGCTCTTCTTGGCTCTTCTTGGATTTTGCTTTCCCATGGGGTGTTGTCCATAGTGAAATTATTGGATGTTTGTAATTAAAGGATTAGATAATCTGAGTCAAAATTCCAGGGCTGTTTTTTTATGTGAATGCACAGGATTTTAATCTATTATATAGTGATGCATGCAGCATCATGAATAGGCTGTCCCTTGTGAACCTCTTATGTCACTAATGTATAGTTGTGAATGTGAGTATTTACCTGTGTGTCGTCGTCACAGTTGTCTCGCCCACAGCGATTCCACTGCCTTACCTTCACCTTCTCCTCTCCTAACTCCTCCTCTTTCTCCTGCTGCTCCTCCTCCTTGGCCTATGGAACATCATTACAGAGTAAAACCATGGAATAATATTCTTAAAATATCGCTTCCTTGTCAACCTTTGATAAAAACCTATCTGGTCACCATGAATCAGATGTTCAATGGCTGTTTCAAGCCTAAGAGTGATCATCTAAGAGAGCACTTTAAATTATTAAACATTATAATTATAAACTACTAGTTTTCAGAGAATCATTAAATATATATATATATATGCTCTATAAGCTGTAATATCTGCACCTCACCTCTGTTTAATTTCTTCTATAAGCTAAGAGTGCCTGAATTGATCAAAAGTAGTGATACATGGTTCTAGCTAAATCTGCCTCTTTCCATTGGATTGCTATATTCAAGTTGCTTTTTAAATAAAGATATAAATTAATATCTTCCTCCAATTTCTCCTCCAAGTATTCTCTTTTTTCCCTTTTCGTGAAGAATAAAATAAAATAATTTAGCCAAGAAGATATGCTAGCGAATACGAACACAGCGCTAGCAACAGATACCTGCTCGGGTGTCCCATGACAACCCGTTTTGAGAACGGTTGCTATAGTAATGTAGAGAAGGAACAGTATGCCTGGGTTGACATAAACCGGCCAATCATATTCGTAGTTAAGGTTGAGGTCATAGGGGGAGGAGCAGTTCCCTGGTTTGATGATGTCCTTCAGACCAAAGAGTCTAAAGAGAAAGAGATAAAAAGAAAGAGAGAGATTTGCAAGGGTGCAAATTTCAGGGGGACGGGGTCCCAACTCCCCCACTTTTTGAAAGTCCCGATTTTGTCCCCCCACTTTTTAAAAGTATGATTTTATTCCATCATGTAATTCCAGTATGCTGTAATTACTGTTTTAACTAAATGGGGGAATCAGCGCCACCTACAGGCTAACAAACAACTTTATGCAGAGCATGTGGAACTAACGAATCAACTGAGGGGGAACTATTTCCCACCGACCACGACACATTGCCCACACGCCCACCATCATCAAACATGAAAAGGCAGCTTGATTTAGCATAATTAGCATAATTTTGCATCTGAACTGGTGTGTAATACATACCTTTTTTTAGGGAGGGACTGGCCATCCCAAAGTTGGTCCCACCTTCTAGACCAAATTTGCACCCTTGCTTATGAGCGCCGTTATAATGCACTATTGATATGCTCATCATATAGCATACATAATATATTATATATAATACTCAATCATAATAATCAAATATTTTATATTTGTTTCAAATACAAAGTGGGGTTGCAACAGATACAAGATCATCCCATCCCCAATAATTGTGACGCCGTAGATTCACTCTATTTGCCCACATTCAATTCTGTTTTGCAGACAGATCAGGAAATAACATTTATGGCATTTCTGGAGGTCATGGTGGACAGCATCACAAAATTAAACATTACACATTCAAACAAATGGAATTTCTAATTTGATACATCATGAATTGCAGAGAAATACTTGGATGGAAACCAGGCTAACACTTGTACAGCTTACATCACCAAGTCTGCAAAAGCCTGTGGTATGCTGTAACAAGATAGTGACAGGGTGACAGAGCAAATTAACAGCAATATACTGCATGAGAGAGATGTCCAAAAATGGATTTGATGTAGGAAACAGATACTTTATTGCCACTGTGAAGTCACTGGAGACGGGTTTTAGGTTGAAGGACTGCAGCAACTGATGTAATAAATGTCAGATATTGTAATGCACTACATCCATTCCCTTTCACATTCATTCATTGCCATTGCCCTACACTTTATTCATTCTCATTCCCTTTGACATTCATTCATTGCCATTGCCCTGCACTTTATCCATTCCCTTTCACATTCATTCATTGCCATTGCCCTACACTTTATTCATTCTCATTTTCTTTGACATTCATTCATTGCCATTGCCCTGCACTTTATTCATTCTCATTCCCTTTGACATTTATTCATTGCCATTCATTAACTCTGTACCATCCATGCATTCACACAAAACACACACGTTAGAATGTGAAGACGTTCATTGACTACATTCGTTCCTTAACCCCTGACCCTAACCTTAACGGTGATACTGATACTGAGAACTGGCAAGAAAACTGGTGATGATGGATGATATGGAAAGAGAGGAAGAGAGACAGCTCACGTCACACTGGAATGCTGTAATACTGCTTGCCCGCTCATGCGTGAGGTGACTCGGGCATCAGCTGCTAGCTGCCTGAACGAGCCAATCTTGACACCTTGCCAATAATTCCACACATACCTTTCCCAACATCTCACACTATTCCTCTCCTCTAACTCACACATTTACTCTCTCTTCCTCTGTTTCTTTCTCCGTCCCTGTTATAGCAAGCCCCATTCTCTCAGACCCACTGCAACATAGATTCCATGCACCGCCAAAGCAGAATGTAATTATTAATAAGAGTATTGGATATATCTGCGATTGTTATGACGTTGATGACCAGTGTTGGGCAGTTATTATTACTATAGTTATTATTACTTTCCCCAGTAATGAGTAGTGTAAGGGATTACAATTTCCAAAACAGTAATTATATTGGTTATTAATCCAAGTAACGCTGCGTTACTGCGTTGCCAGAACGCGATTTGTTTTTTGTCCTAGGTAGACTATCTTATGATGATGTGTACGCGCGGCAGGTCAAGGTCACGTCGGCTACTAGCCAAAAAGCTAAACAAGGATAGAGGATGAGGGAGAGGGAGCGAGGCATACTTTCTACAGCTGGAAGTATTGTCATTATTTTGAGTTTGTCTCAGTCAAAGAAGCAAAGAACATTTTTGTCCGTTGTAAACTTTGTGCGGGCAACAAAATGCTTTCAATCATGAAAAATACATCTAATTTATTGAAGCATCTGATACGGCAGCACAGCAATGTGAAACTTGTCGAAAAAAACACCGGCTCTGACAGGGAGGCCTCTACTGCCAGTGATGCATGCACTCCGGCTAAATAACAGAAACTAGATTTCAGAGCAGGAGTCAGGTTTGAAAGGCTGCAATGTTTGCAGTTATGCAGTTTAGCTGATTGTTGACTCCTCCTATAAGGTTAATTATTGTTCCAATAAAGTGGATTCAGTTCTAAAAGGAGCTGGCTAGGTTGTACGTTGTAGCAAAAGTAATATAGTAATATAACAAGTAACATAACAAATTACTTTAGATACCAAGTAATAAGTAAAGTAATATTATTACTTTTTAAAGGAGTAATAAGTAAAAAGTAACCTTAATAGCCTTTCATATGTAAAGGAAACACTGGTTGGGTATTGATATTCAAACAAAACCATTAGGGACAGGGTGAAAACAACCATGGTTAACACCTACACATTCGTCCCACTGACTTTTTTCTCTCTGGCAGAATTGATAAAATAGCCTATTTGGTGGTCAGAAAAACCTATGCTGCATAGCAGCCTATAAGAGCCTTGCAGTCTGGTATGCCAAACTATTGCCTGTTTGTTTCAAATCTCTCAGATAATTATATTATTCAAAAGCCTATTAGTTTGAAGCAGCGATAGTGACAGTGAATTTACTCGTGTGCGAGTTATGTGACAACATTGACCACATCCTTTACGTTTTCTACCAGCCAGGTGAGGTGTCCAAGGTGAAGTTATGTCATGACGAGAAAAAAAATGGTAGGTTAGGCTTAAATAAGACTTTATTTCTACTGGGAAAAATAAACTCACAAGTATGTACGCATTGTAATGTAACTGAAAATATTGAACACGTAATAATGAAATGTGTAAAATATAGTGAAGAACGGGTAAGACTACAACAAAGGGTGAGAGAGGCAGGACGAGGATGGGATTTGGAAGGGATACTAGAAACAAATGGAGATACGGTGTGGGGAAACACAGAGAGGGGTAATAGATTTCTTAAACACTGGATTGTATAATAGAATATAGGTGTTTTTTTTTCTTTCTCTATAGATTAATGTAAACTAGATACTGTTCTACATACTCCGGCACGATAGGTAGTAGTATGCACCTAAAAGTTGGTATTGCAATCAAACCAAAAAACGCAAAGAAGAAGAAGAAGAAGAAGAAGTTTGATTTCCAAAAGAAGACGCCATTTTATTCAAAGATTATTGCCGAGATTTACTAGAAGATTTTTTTCAAGAGATTTTGGAATGGCTCCTCTTAGTCCTTTCACCAACCCGACTTTGAGTGACCTGTGACCGAGTAGGGGAAATCAATGGACGACCTGATGCAATGGTTACACAATGCATGCAATTGAGGAAAGTAACGTAACAAGCGCCGCAATGATACGGATATAATCTCTCCCCCCTCCAAGAGGCCAGCGCCCGGACACACGTCCAAACATGGCGGTGGGTCTTAAACTTGGCTAGCTAGCTAGCTAACGTTATAGCTAACCCACTTAGACCATAGCCTCAGCGGGAAGTTTTCTCACTAACTAATATGTAAGATATGTTGCTTACTGATTTGTAATTTCTAATGTGTTACAGGAAGCGGTACGGAGGCTGCACAACAATGAGAACAACATCCAACGATATGATCCACAAGAAGGGTAACGGTATGAATGCTTGTTGTGACTGTTGCTTGTTGGAGCTAGATTGTTAGAAGTGTACAGCCTAGGAAACAAACAACACTGATCAATCTGTTTCTGTTTCAACAGCATAATCTCTCCACACAACGAGCCCGTTAAACCGTCACTGCAGAAGGAGGATACTGATGTGGATGTTATCACGGGTGAGCAAAACCTTTCAACATTAGCAGTGTTAAAGGCTGAAATTGAGTCATAACATTAGAACCACACCAGTC
>CABFOQ010048228.1:0-10794 GCA_900660455.1 Gephyroberyx darwinii | reverse complement strand
TATATGTAGAGCAAAAGAAAAACCTTTCTGTGACCCCCCTCTCAGAGGGGTTGGATTGCCCACCCCCAGGTGAACAACCACTCCCATTTACCTCAGAATGCTGCTCCTGGCAGCGCCGCAAACCGTTGCTTATGGTGCATTCCATTGTACTCAGAAGTCGATAATTCCGACTCGGCATTCACAACTTCCAATCTAAATGTGTTCCAGTGCATCTGCTTGGGAAAATATGGATGCCCGCAGTGAACTCATGTTTGTATGGCAAGTCTCAGAATGTTACAAGCAACTAAAGAGGATCAACTAACATAGCAGCATTAGTGAGGAGAATCGGCGCATATCAATGAACGTGAATGTTAGTAGTCTAGTACCGCACGCTAGTGAAGATTTCGATCTTGTAACGTTGAGCTCAAATGAACCGAATTACGTTACAAATGTAAACTACAAAGTTGCATCTTGAATGACTGTTCTATTGAACTTTTCCGTGTCGGAGTCGTTTTTTCCGAGTACAATGGAATGCACCATTACTTTGCGTGAAGCTACAACGACATGTCTAACGTTAAGGCAAGATCCCAACACTCCAGTCGTTCTGTTGTATGATGCAGGCAGCAACATAGATCCCTGCACAGTCTCCCAACACGTGAAAATGCCGGGACAGTGGATTAATTTTATTTTTAACGGCAACGTCCCAGCTACAGTTCACAGCAGGATTAGCATCTAAATTGAATCTTAAAGATGGAGCAATTCATACTGTACGTGACCCATCTGCAAACTTGGACTCTGTAAGTGTCACCATGTTTTGATTTTATTTGCATGTTAGTCTAGTTAGTATATTTGACTGCTCGATAGCCAACGAGCTAGCGGGGCTAGCTACGAGCTTATTGGGTGTTGAAGAAGTAAGAAAACTAAAGCTGGAGTCAGGACACATCGTTATTTGTTGTAGTGAGTCAGGGCTCATCTTAAAGTTATTTGTCCGGCTTGGTAAACTTTAGCCACCATTAACTTAGTACAATCGCGTTTGGTTGTTTGCGCTGTGCTGTTTGCATCCAATAATATATTGGCTAACTAGCTCAACAAAATTGTCAATCCTAGCTTGTCTGCAAGTTGTATTCAATAAGCTTATGGACATGAGCCATAAACAGACCAGCTACAGCAGAGAGCGTCGCTCACATAGACACAAACACAATGCACGAAAGTACAATATTACACGGAACTGTTATCATTGAGAAACTAAGTGGAACTGCTCAGCTGCCTTTTCCCCATTCTGGGTCAGACTCCGGCTCGAACATATACGGGTCTCAGTGTTGGTACAGTAAATTATGGTATCAAGCTTATTTGTTTTTTTGCTTACCTTGAGCAGCATGGGCCGCTCTGCTCTCTGCCTCCGCCAATCAGATTAGTGCTCATTTACATACCCCTCCACGCCCTCAAAACAGCCTGTTCTTTACAATGGAGAGAATGAGAGACTGAAACACACACTACAGAAGCTATTTTTTTAGGATTTCTTCTATATAGACTTCACAAACGTATCGTAAAGACCCCCAGGAACAGTTTTAAATAGCCCAAAATGAGTAAAATACCCCCTCTTTAAGAACCTCTGCTATAAGTGAGGAGTTAGGGTCTTTCTATTCAGAAATCTGTCCATATTGGCTTAGGGGTGCCACTTTTCTCACTCTGTGTGAATGCTTGTTTGCTATAGTTGCGAAGTGCATAGCCAGTAATGCAGACAGAAAAAAAACACTGCGATCAACATACTGACGTTAATGTGACTGACGTGCCAACATTAATGTTCTTTCTGGGTTTTTAATTAAACAATCCGAATTTTAATGACATTCATTAGTTTTTGTGAATGGGAAGTTGTTTTTTTTCAAATTCATTTGAACATTTAAAAAAAAAATCAAAGGATTTCACACATCACACATGACCTCAGTGTGGTCCTCCTTAATGTTTTTTAGGACACCTAGATTAATGAAAGTATAAATAAATAAGGATCCATTGATCTGATCTATTTGTTGTCATTAGATATATTCTACCACTGATTTCAGTACAGTGTTAACCACAGGCAAAAAGGCACGTAATCAGAAATCAAAATCAAAATGGCAAAAAAATATGTTGCATGGCATGTCAACTGGATACCCACAAGATATACCATCCACTAGCATCACTTTTGTGAATTTTTATCTTTTATTTAATATAAATTTTTGCTAATGAACAGGTTGCAAAAAGTGAACTACAAGGATTGCATTGCTCGCTTTACCTCTCATCTACATATGTTTTTTATTGCAAGGCTCGATCTCCATGCTGTGTTGTACATTAAAATTAGGATTTTCATAGCTTTTCATTGTAGTTGTTATTGTTATGGGCTTATTATTAATGCCATTAGGTTTGTACTTGAAAAAACAATTTTGTACTTGTAAAAATATTTTGTGCATTTGTAAAACAAAAGTTGTGAACTTGTAAAACAATTTTGTACTTGCAAAAATATTTTGTACTGGTAAAAAGATGGACTTGTGCTGTAAAACTGTATTTACATGTGCAGATTGCCACCAAATTGCCTATAGCAACTTGAATTGTGGAGTGGTAAGATTATTGATACCCCAATCAATTGGCCACCAGAGCCGGCCCCTCCCACCCTGGACACAAACTCTTTGAGATAAAATAAACAGAATACAGAAGCTGGTATGGAAAGATGTGCTGTAGTCACCAGCTCCAGACAGTGGCTCAGAAGATGTTGCATCACCAGCAGATATAGGTGTGAGGTTGATGGGAGGGTGGTTGTACTATAATCAGGGTGTTCAGATGAGGTAGATGGCAGGCTGCTGGGTGCACTATCACCAAGGTGTATAGATGTTGATGGGGTATTTTCAGGCATCTCAGGATTTAGAGGGAGTTGAGCCAAATATTTCAAAAATGCATCTGAAAAATGGAGGACATGTCAATATTATGAATTACAGAGTAACAGAGCCATTTACAATTTTATATCAAAACTTGTGTCATGCCTCTTTTCTTCCTCTTCTCTTCTTCTCCTTCACCCCCGAGCACCAGAAAGTTTTGTCCTTTTAGACATGACTTATTTTTCTCACTTTCTCTCACTTGCTGTGTCCCGCTGTTTTGATGTGTTGATGGTGATACGTCAGCTGCCAGGTAGAGCTGCGCGAGTCACCCCCACAAACAGAGCATGTAGTTATGTTGTTGTGGTCTTTTTTGGGTAATATTTCGAAATAATAGTATTAAAATAGTATTAGTAAAAAATAGTAAAAGTTGAAAAATAGTATCAGTAAAAACTAGTATTTTAATTAAGATTTTTTTCCCCCCTCATTTGGGGCGCCCCTATGGATGATCGGTGCCCCTAGCATTTACCTATACTGCCTATGCCACGGGCTGGCTCTGTTGGCCACCAATCATAATCGGCTGATAAATGTTATACCACTCATCAATACACAAGATAATGCCTTGTGCCATAATCCAGGGCAAACACTCATAGAACTCCAATTCAGATATTATACGAATGATACAACAACTATCAAATGAACACCATAGCAAACATCAGGCCACACAGGTAAAGGGTGGAGTTTAGGGGTTTGTCGTCCCTGGTTCAGGAACGAGGAGTGTGTGTGTGTGTATGTACCACCATGCCTAAGCTTGACTGACGGGCACTTTCCTAGCTAGCAGTACAGACCCCCTTCAATACCATAGTACAAAACAGTACAATACACATTGACATCCTACACATCCTATACTACATTGACATCCTGTATATGATACAGGAAAATCAAATCAGGAAACAATTAAACTTTTTATTTCTGCAAAAAAAAGTAACAATAAAATAACTGGATCATTTTTTCATGTCATGTCTTTATTTTTTGCACCAAATAATGGAGAGTAGTATCAATAAGAGTATTGATAACTATCGGTATTGATAAGCAGTAACGGTATCGATATCGGTATCGATAAAATCCTAACGATACCCATCCTCGCTGGCCTGGGTCACACCTGCGTGCGCGCTTCCTTGTTCTAACCTTTTCTCCCTCGCGTACAAAGCCAATCTGTTTATCCTTCCAAGTAACAGCTAAAGACTTTACTTTAAGTGTATTCCCCTTGGGAAAGACTAACTTTACACCCACACAGTATATACCTAAGTGCACATACGCTGGAACACAACGGGCAGGTAGCATCCTCACTCATCCACTGACTGAGCCAAGTCCACTGTACATCAAAAGTACCCCCTATAATAAATCTAATTCGCCTCACTTACTTAACTTCTCTTTTCTACATTTTCCCAATTCACCCACTGCCCCTGTTTTGCCTGTGATATTACCTCAGTACATCTTACTGCCTCCTCCTTACGATGTATTTCCTCTATTTCTCCCATCTTCCTTTTTTCTAATGCTGTTGTCTTATTCCACACAGGTTTCCCTGCACACAGCCCTAAACCCCCTCACCCATGCTGCACAGGCACTGCCTCTTTGGGTTCCACTTCCACCCTGTTTAGTAATTTCCAATCTAACCTTAGCACCCTTGTACTCCTTTGTCAGGCTAGATATTGATAGTTCTAAAATGCCTTTCCCGTACAAAGCCACACTGCTTAGACAGCGTGGGGCTCCATGCCATAATGAGTGAGCTAACCAACCTTTGGCTTTTCTACCTTAGATAGGGGAACCTCATACACTGTCAATAGCCACATCAGCCGAGGCAACAATCCAAACTGCAAACACCACAATTTTAACTTTCCTGGGAGCCCTGACTTGGCTATACCTGAAATGCCTTGTATCATTTCCTGCCTCGACTCCTGAAATTGACCCCTATCACAGAGGCTTGCTTTTGACCGGTTTCTCTATCACTGTTGGCACCACTTCATCATCTATAAAAAAACTTCTTGTTTACTACTTTGCCTTTAACAATAGAAATAGTCCTTGATTTACTTGGCTTCACTTTCATCCTAGCCCACTGTCGATTACTATTTACCAGTAACGTACTGGTACATTGACGTACAGCTGTTGACGTCATAGTCGTCATATCGTCCATACATGCGCTAATTGGTGGGTGGCGCAGCCCTCCCTACAGCCTTTCCCCACCCACTACCCACTTTGAAGCCCTAATAATGACCTCCATTGCCATGGTAAAGGCTAAGCTAAATAGGCCATTGGTGATTGGCTGATCACTGTTTTGACTGCCTGATCAAAAAAAAGTTTTAATACAGAATCCTAGGCGGCCTGGGAAATATGGGAACCTTTTGAGGACTATCGGTACCGATATCTCCCACTGGAGTCATGTAGCATGATATTCAGTTATGCAGGAGTGATGGAGTTTGATAGTGTACAGATATAGAGGAGTGATGCAGTTTGATATTATATAGCTTTGGAGGAGTGATATAGTTTGATAGTGTTCAGCTATACACGAGTGATGTAGTTTTATACTGTACTGCTATGGTGTGATATAGTTAAATAGTGTATACGTACACAGCTATAAAGGGGTGATAAAGTGTTAGTGTACAGGTATAGAGGACTGCCATAGTTGGAGAGTGATGGTGTAAAGATATAGAGGAGTAATGCAATTTGATAGTATACAGCTTCATGTAATTTGATAGTGTACAGGTATATTGATGTAGTTTGATCATGTACAGCTATAGAGGAGGCATGCAGTTTGATAGTGTGCAGTATATAGGAGTGATATAGTTTCATAGTGTACAGCTATAAAGGAGTAATATAGTTCAATAGTGTTACTGTAGAGAAGGATTACTGTAGTTGGATAGAGATGTAGTTTAATAGTGTTAAGATATGAGTCATTTGACATATAGTGTTAAGTGAATCAAGTTAAGTATACGCTTCCATACCTTAGTGCTGCAGGTTGAGCTTTTTCATTGGGAATGCAAGTGACCTGTTACCACCAGTTACCAATCAAAACAAATATATATTAATAAATCGAGAAAGAAAATATTAATTTAATACATTTAGGCTACATTCATAGTTCATCTAGGTGATTTGGATGACTCTTGTCTTGGCTGGCTGGATGTGACCTGCAGGTTGCACTTTGAGTATCACGGTGGTAGAATATACATGTCACTACACAAACATTCACTCACTATGCAGCATACATTACAGTTGTAGCTGTAAGGGAGGTATAGTGTTGCCAACCTATGTAGAATGCACTTATTGTAAGTCGCTTTGGATAAAAGCGTCTGCTAAATGACTGTAATGTAATGTAATGTATGGTGATTTGGCAAGTTCATCAGGTGGTATTCAGTCCTTATCCTTAGTTCAATATTCCGCAAAACAAAACCATCTCAGCTGTTGTCAAGTTAATGGCATGTTGTCAGCCTTTGTCTGCCTCATTCTGAACAGACAAAGATAAGAAAAGAGAATGAATCACGATTGGCTCACAGATTATTAGACAAAACGAAGCATCAATCATTCCATTTTATGGAGGCTTTATTCTGTTTCCTTATCTTTATGCATCCCTCCATGCTGTGATAGCCATCTCCTAGCTACAGACTACTTAATTAAAACTAGAGATTACTTGAGACCAGTGGTTAATGACTTCAGACCCTGTAATGACTTCAAATAACTACAATTGATTGAGAAAAGAGAATGGGAAATGTGGATTGGCATGGAAGAGGTGACAGGAGGAGAAAAGAAAAACAGGACCAGATGAAATGTCAGTCAGAGTAAAAAGCCTTTTATCAACATTACATTAAATAGGAAATACCTGTTGCACACGTCTGTAGTTTTTCTAATCCATCAAATCACTATAAATGAACCACATTTAGTCTTGCTGCCCACTATTGTAATACCAGACCCACATGACTTTCTTAGCTGAAGGGAGCGAATCCTGCAAAGCTAGTTCAGGCAGACAACTCAAGTGTCGCGTCAGCTGAGCTCATGCATTGCCATTGCAAATTGAGCAGTCTATTTAAGATGTCAAACTCACTTGCACAGAGGCCGATGCAACAGAGCCTTGACGCCAAATTAAAATCTGTATGTACATTTATTCTCAATAAAAACATTTCATAATCAATACAAGTTGCTTGACTGAATTTAGGATTACTATTCTCTGTTTCTGCATCTCTTTCTATCTTTCTCACTCCTGTCTGATGTGACCTGGATGTGGATCCTGGAAACCTTAGTTTTTGTTAAAAATCACAGTGAAATGAAAAATTACATTTCCCAAATTCTCCATATAACAAGTCGCAAATCTATGAGCAAGTCTTTCAAGTCTCTCTGAATACAAGTACAATCTCAGAGGCTACCATCAAACTTTAATAATAGCCTATTATATTTGTTAGCAAGTAAGTAAAAACATTGTAAAAGGATACAGTGAAAAAGTTTGTGAACCTTTTTGAATTACCAGCATTCTTGTATAAATGAAATATGGTCTGATCTTCATCTAAGTCATTAAAAGATAAACACAATGGGCCTCATTCACGAAATGTGTGTACGATCACGTTAGTACAAACGTTTCTACGAACACAGTCAGATTCATCATTTTGTTCGTATCTGAATTTGTTCGTTTGGTACGATCAAATCCTATGTGTGTTTGGAAACATGCGGGAAGGCTATTAGAATGGCTTATTCTTTATGAAAAATCCATTACAGTAGTGCCAAACATCAACAACAACAAGATGTTTCAGTGGCCTTTTAGAAAAAACCTAATAGGCTGAAATGGCGTATTTGACAAACTGTCCTTATTCATAACAATACAAGATTATCCAACTTGTAATGGGTTGATCACATGAACTGGACGCCTTACAAATACAATAACATAGTCCTACCATCTGATGAAGATGCAGCCTGGATTTGATCTGTGTCCAACTCCAATGCCGACTAGACACCCGACAGTGAGGTCTCTTCTATTATTAATTGATCCTCTGATCCATGTCGGATAGCGGCTCAGTGCGTCCTCCTGTGGCTGATAATACGTCTCTACTTCTGCTTATACTTTTTTGCAATCTAGTTTCATGTCAAATCTTTTTTTATACCTCAACAACAGTGTGTGTTTCTGCTGAAACAGCATTGAGAGCATTAATAATTTCTTGCCATGCTTTACTTTTATCAGTTCTTGTGACACCGTTGCTGATGCTTCTGAAAACTCTCATTTCGGACTCCGCCAAGTTCCTCTTTTTTCCTTCTTTTCCCCTGGTTTACTTGCACACGAACACACAAAACTGTGTACTTTTACATGTCTTTATAGAACATATTGTTCAAATATTAACAGCTTAGATTGCAAAAAGTATGTGAACCACAAGATTTAGTAACTGGTGGAACCTCCTTTAGCAACATTTAATGTAGTTACTGATTAGACCTACACAATGGTTAGGAGGTATGTTGGACCAACCATTGAGGTCCCCTGTCAATTGTGTAACTCGGGTCACCCTGTTCACACCGCGTCTGACCTGGGTCGAGAGCAGGATTGCAGACCGGGAATAACCCGAGTCAGGTGTTGGCACTTGGCACAACCAACCCAGCATGTTCCCCAGTACCTTGGGCGATTCCCCTTGGGTGATAAGCTGATAAGGAAACCAGGGTTTGAATCCTGTATATTGCATTTGACTATTGTGATATGTTGATGCTCCCACCTAAAAAGTTATTGCCCAATTATCTTGTTATACACATCCTTGCTCTTTCCTACTCACAGCATAGACATTTTTAGACATTCTTTATTTATTTGTATGCTTCACTCAATTATCACAAATAAACAGAGCCACCCATCACATCTATTCCACCCCGTCATGATGAAACCAGCAATGGGGGGAATGTGACAGGGTGGAAATGGCTACAGATCTCCATGTTGTCAAGTCTATAACCTCACATGGTGTTCATTCAACTAGAAATATCATGCTTTTTGCAAAACTATGGTGAATATTTGATATTTGATCCCTATCTATTTGACATGACGGGGTAGATGGGTTAAGCTTGATGGACCCCATTTAACATGAGAAAACAACAAACAATATAAAAGAAAGCCAAAACATCTGCTTTTGAATCTGGCTCCTCCAAAGGCGTAAATGATGTCACTTCCTTTTTATGATGTCACTTAAAGTAAGGGTTCATTTTTAATGGTGGAAATAAGTTAGTGTGAGAGGGTGGAAAGTAAAACTGAGGGACACAAATAAATCATGCCATTTTGACCAAAATATATATTTTTATTTTAAATAAATACATCTTATATATATATACTCCTATAAAGAGCAAAGTTTGACATTAATACAGAATTTATTAAGTAATATTTCAGATGCAAATGGCATGATGGTCAATACGGTCCAAAGATTGATGAAAAAGAGTTGAAAAATATTATTTTACTCTTTTTGAATATAATTTTCTTATATATTATGTTAAAAAGAAAACTTGAATTATCAGCTTTAAGCATTTGAAACACATTATATATTTAGCTTTAAAAGTTGTGGACCCAAATGGCACCCGTTTCACTGTGTTTTGGAAAAGAACTCTTCAAATAGATATCAGTTAGATTTTTAGGCTGGTACAGTGTCACTTTCCTTTTTGAGAAGGAAATTTGTGTGGCTTTGTGGTGTCCAACCTAGAGGCCAGATTGCTAGCTGCAAGTTCAAATTTTTAGTCTAATAATGCCTGGTGTATTCTCCTATCCACAGTAGGCCTATGTTGCAGGGAGATAAGCATGTACCTCCTGAGTTTAGTCAAAGGGTCGATGGTTTCATTCCCAGTAGCATTAGTGACCTGTACTGACAAAGTGCACCTGAACCTAGCTTCTAACCCCAATGTATACAGTAGCAATAGTAGCAGCTCTAACACGCACTGTATAACACGTCATCCAATATCTCCCATAGGTGTTGAATTGGGTTGAGATGTGATGACTGTGAAGGCCATAGCATATGATTCACATCATTGTCATACTCATCAAACCATTCAGTGACCTCTCGTGCCCTGTGGATGGGGGCATTGTCATCCTGGAAGAGACCACTCCCATCAGGATAGAAATGTTTCATCATAGGATAAAGGTGATCACTCAGAATGACTTTGTATTGATTTGCAGTGACCCTTCCCTCTAAGGGGACAAGTGGACCCAAACCATGCCAGGAAAATGCCCCCCATAGCATAACACAGCCACCGGACCCCCTCACTGCAGGGGTCAAGCATTCAGGCATTTACCATTCTCTTGGTGTACACCACACATGCACTCGTATGGAAGCATCTGCATTCGTTGTGTTTCTCCACTCATTTCTCCAGGTTTTTCCTATAATTTGTCTCCTGTCTCTATATACTGTATATTGTGCCACTGTTTTAGCCATATACTATAAAAATCTTGATTCAGTGGGCGATACTTACAGCGATACTTGATACTTGTTTCAGAGCCTAAAGACCTTACTAAAGGCCTCACCAGTGAGATATCCACCATCCTTAATACTATTGTCTTTCTTTGTTGAATTTATGGACAGCCTCTGAATTGTCAGCATGTGTGGGTGTGGTGGCTTTCAGCTCCACGTCTTAGGGTGTTTGGTATTTGATTGTGGGTGTTACTTTCATCCATTTCATCCATTCATCCAGTCATTGTAGCTAAGGTGTCAAAAATATCCTAACAAGTTGGTAGGATATTTTTGACACATTAGCTAAGTGGGTAATCATGAGGTGGTTAAAGCTGCTCTGTGGAGTTTTAGTTAATATAAATCTCTGACAAGTTAAATTTATTAGAATCTAGTTTTTGTTTAATATGTTTAGATATATGTTTATTATTTATTTTTCCACAGACATACACACACATACAAAAATATAGTGCGCATACAAGATATATAAGACCATCTACATACTATACTGTATATATGCACACATA
>CABFOQ010048225.1:0-18558 GCA_900660455.1 Gephyroberyx darwinii | reverse complement strand
GCCGGCTGCGGAAGCGCCGCGAATGGCGCCGAATGGCAGCGCCGAATGGCAGCGCCGTGCAGCGATCGATTCGGCATCTGGTCTATTCGCGAGCGATTCTGTCAAACTGGGCAGGAAGTCAGACACAGGAACAGCATAGAGCATCCGGTCAATTTACAAAATATACAAATTTCAAAATAAAACACCCTGTAAACGTATGTTTCCCGTGCCAATAAAGCCCCATTGAATTGTGTGTGTGAGAGAGACACTAAACTCCTACATTGACAACCAGCCGAGATCAGAATCGCTTGGTGACCGGCGCAGAGAAATTCGCGGCTGGTGTGATCAACACAACTCCGGCGCGCCCGCGTCCAGTGTAATTCTGGCGTAACAGTATCACAAAATATGAAATACAAGATCTAATTCAGTAGAATACACAATAAACATTAAGTAGTAGTAGTAGAATGACATGTATACAGAGTTAATGAATGGCAGTGAATGAATGTGAAAGGGAATGGATGAAGTGCAGGGCAGTGAATGAATGTGAAAGGGAATGGATGAAGTGCAGGGCAGTGAATGAATGTGAAAGGAAATGGATGAAGTGCCGGGCGACGGCAACGAATGAATGTGAAAGGGAATGGATGAAGTGATGGGTGGGTGGTAGTGGTGAGGAGCAAAACAGTCCTCGGTTGAGCTGTAGAGGGGGTGGGGGGGCGTTAAAAAGTCTGATGGCGGCCGGCAGGAAAGACTTCCTGTGGCGCTCTGTCGCACCGTGGTGGAATCAGTCTATTGCTGAATAAACTCCGCTGCTTCATAAGCATGGCATGGAGCGGGTGGGAGACACTATCCATCCACTATCCACGATGGCCAGCATATTGACATCATGTAATCTAAAATGTCTTGTTTATCTTGAATGAAAGACCGTAGGTTTCAGTAAACATTTAATTTCATTTTAACATTTTAAATTATTGAAACTGGGTGGCAGTAAAAAGTGACCAAAATTCAAAAGGGCAACAAGAAAAGCTCTTGACAATAGTGGCTGACCAATCAAACATCAACAGGTAGGGGCTATTATTATAATGCTGCAATCCATTGCAAGTCGGAAGTCGATAGTTCCGAGTCGGTGTTCCCGACTTCCAATCAAATGTGTTCCAGTGCATCTGTTCGGGAAAACATGGACGCCCACAGCAAACTCATGTTTGTATGGCAAGGCTCTGAATTTCACAAGCATCTAAAGATGACCTACATCAACTACTACAGCGCCATTAGGGGAGAAACGGCGCATATCGGTGAACTAGTAACGTTAACGTTAGTAGACTAGTACCACACACTAGTAAAGACTTCTATCTCGTAACGTTGAGCACTAATCAACCGAATTACGCTACAAATGTAGACTACGAAGTTGTTTCAACATGTTTTCATAACAAAAACGACATATGAAGTAAAAATTGATGCAAAGGGAATTATGTTTACTGTTGACACTGCGCCGCTTTATTGCGGCGACGTCAGGTGTGTTTAAGGGTAGTGAAGTCTACCTCTCACTGCCACTTGGTTACACACTGCATGTTTAAGGCATATTCCAGGAAAGTAACAGTACTCCTTCCGTCCCATGATGCCTAAAATACACGAACAGCTTATATAGCTGTGGTAAATCATATTGATCTGAATGTTTTTTATGTATTAATAGCAGGGGTGTCGAACCATGTGCCACGGAGGGCGGAGTGTATGCAGGTTTTCATTCCAACCAAAGAGTATACCAGGTGGTTTCACTGGTCCCTTCTCTCTGATGGAGGGTGTGATAACCGGTCGAATCACCTGATGTATTGTTCGGTTGGAACGAAAACCCCCATACTCTCGGCCCTCCATGGCACATGGTTTGACACCCCTGGCCTACAGACTTTTATGTATGCAACCCTCACAGGGACGATGAGGGATGAAGAAAGGATCAGCGATAGTAGGAAGACGGTGATGGGAAATCAGGGTCACTTCAAAAATGATATTTATACATTCCACAGTTTGAGTCGGAGCTGTTCTTTCCAGTCTGTGAAAATGTAACTTGTGAAACTGGTTTGTCCATTTCGACTTGCAACAAGGAAGAAAAATAATCTACTTGTCTTGGAATCACCGATTACCAACACCGATTAAATGTGCGGCTCTGAAACCGCACATTTAATAGACACGGGCATTTCAAAGACGAATAATGTCTACTATTAAACAACCATTTGGTAAAATATTGTACTCATTTCATACACTCACATAGCTCCCAGGCCCAGTATAAGACACGGGGTATTATTTGAGACAGTCATTTATGTTTTACAGTAACCAAACATCTCAAACCTTCCTTAAACTTAAACTTCTGTTGTTAAAAAGCTGCTGAGATATTTCCCTGCTCAAGTTGTTGCATCTGTGTCTCCCAACACTGCAGGTTGGTGAGAAGGTCTTCCACACAGACCGCTGGGTCACCCCTCTCTCAGAGGAGCTGTTCAACCTCCGGCCCCGTGAAGCGCTTTTGCACAAGCGCTTCGGCTTTCAGTGGTATGTGTAGCCCAGACGGACGACGTCCTGACCTCCACCTTCCACAGATAATACCATGTGGACCAGAGCTCAAACTCAATCCAGCTTGTAAATGTTCAATATTAAAGTATCTTTTTCTGTACCATAGCCTGGTTTACCTGTCTTTTTTTTTTAACATTCCTAATTACTTTCATGCTGAAGACCATACAAAGAAAAAGCTGTACCAGATATCGACTATTTGTAGTGTTACAAATTGAAGACAAGATGGTTATTCCTTTCTTTGAGACGCTGAGTTTATTTCTATAGTTGGTCACTTTAAATCATAGTCCTCCAGTCCTGTTCTCAGCTTCCTTTTTAGGCTCAATGACTACACAGTGTATATATACAAGAAACTACACTTTGAGTACAGAATAGGCAGGAGAGTCTTGAATTATAAACTGGATTTTTGTGAAAGGTTGCCGTATTGTGTATTCATATTTGCTCTAAGCGTCATCCTATTGAACAGTATGTATGTTACCCAAGTCTATGGTGCTGGTCCCACGACTCTGATCAGTCCTCATCTCTGGCCTAGGGGAAGCATCCACTCAGACCTTACTGATGATATTCACAGCTCAATTCTGAAGCTGAACAGAGTAAACCAGGATTTAGTGAATACTTCAGTCTGTTGAGTACTGGACAGATGAACCACGGCTTCCCTGAACTGGGAGAGATGCTGAAGGTGACGATCTGCTATCAGGTAAGACAATGAGCTGGATTACTGACTGCAACAGTCATGGTTCACTGGACTGGAGAAATGAGTCCTCATGGAAGAATGATTACAAGGGAAAATGAGGCAAAATGAGTTGATCAGATCTCCTTTTACTTCCTTAAAACTCTCAAAGAAAGATGAGCAACAAAATATCCAATATCAGTGAACCCCAGAGGGATTGGACAACTGTATTTTGTGGTGTTATACCACAATTGTCAAATGGCTAAATTTCAGATTGAGGGTATATAATACTCTGGTCTCTTTTAGGGTGGCCAAAAGAGAAACTGAAGTGTGCTGAGCTCCAATGTTAGGAGCATATCACGGAAATAAAAGAAAGTGTAATATTAGTCAGAATATAAGTCTACAGCCCAGATAGATTTTTAGGTTCAGCTACATTGTCTTAATATACTATACCATTATACTAGTGAGAAGTCTGCTGTAAAATATGTTCAAATGAAACCTGCCTCAAATCTTTGCTGGTGAAAGTAAACCGCTTATGTCTGTCTCTTTAAGTAATCTAGTGCAACGATGTCTTTAGAGCTCTAGTTTTGTCATCATACACCTTTAGGTAATTTGATATCCAAGTCTTCTGACACCATCTGGCAAGTTTTCAAAATGTTGAACTGAATCAACTGTTGGGTGTATAAACCAGAAGTTGTGTTTACTTGCTGTGAATAGCCTCCACAGTACAACCCGTCTCCTTATAGGGGGGACCTAAACTGGCCATATAGGGGTGCTGTTTTGGCTCAATGAAACTGAATTTTTACTGACTTGTCAGCACTGGTGAGCTACATCCAGAGGTGAAACCTTTGGAGGACCTGGAATCAATCCATAAAGCTGCTCTGCTCCTCCCTACAGTTTACCTTCCAGATTAATCACCCACATTTCAAGTCTTGTAGATGATTACTCAGTCTACTGACACAAGGCTGTAACCAGACCTGTATTTCAGACTGGGAGGGAGGGAGGAAGAGACCAATGCGCTTTGAACCCTACAGTCATACTCATATTCCTCATGGCACCTAAGAAATGTGCTGGTTGCATCAGTGAAAACCACAATCTGGTGATAAGTGGTATCCGCCACCATGTGATCCTCTGGTAATAAGTCACTGATTACTGAGTCCTGTTTTGATGTCATGAGTCTATTTAACAATAAATGTCCAGTACTGTGCAAAAGGCACATGTAAAAAATAATACAACACAAACATGCTTTCAAAAATAATGAAGTGAAAAAAATAAATTTCACCATGAAGAGCAGTGATATAAAACACTAATACAGTATCTACATAGCAGTGTCATTATATATCAAGTAAAAAAACTAGAGTGAAACTTATTTTGAAAAGATGCTAAATGAAATAGATTTCATGTCACTCTTTATTGATTCCACTTGGACATTTGCTGAAGACAATTCAGGCGAGAAACCACGATACATATTACAATATTTGTGACATCTAAACAATGTATACATTTGAAAATCCTTGGCATAGTAACTAGAGCTTTTTGGATTTCCTAAGAACCCGTCCCTAGTGCAGGTTGATGTTATTCCATATAGGTTAACCAACTGATTGGCGGGATTGTCACAGATTCCTCATGTAGCCACTGCTTACAGCTGCCGTAGGCTGAACCTGAAACAAAGTAATAGGCAAACAAACGCAAAAAGTTTAGCTGTGACAATAGCGCGGTCACAAATGAACTATTCCCATCATTAGGACCGCAATGGTTTCACATAACTAAAACAAGGATTTACCTAGCAAGCGCAGTCGATGCTGTCACTGCCGTCTAAGGCCAGTCATTCCAGGTATGATGAGCTCCAGGGAGGCCTCCAACGGTCAACTTCATCCTATGCAAAATAAGTTTAAGAGATCAATTAGGACAGGTCGCAAACCTTTGACATATCACAATGACAACCCACCGTAAAAATGCATGCAACCGTACTTAGCACTCACTCACCACTTCATATGTAAGTGAATAAGAAAACAAAAACTGAGTAGATTCTAGAGGCATGACAGGTCAATTGAGACTGTTTTGGAAGGTTAGTGGAGCAAATTCGACAATTACTGCAGAGGACAGAATTTGAACGGAAGGCAATACTACCCGTGACAGAGGCCAATGCTTTTTGGTGGATTCAGGGAAGATGGAACAGCACAATCCAGGAGTTTTATTTTTTCCTCATTGGACGTTTAAGTCAAAATTGGAAAGAGGCCATGGCATATTTCTAGATGGCGACATTCGAAGGGGAACACAACAGCAGCTAACTTTAAGGTATTCATGGAAACAATGAGAATTGAATTTTTAAGGATGTGAGCAAAGCAAAAGGAGTTTTTACCTCACGTGAACTGGCCTACTGTTTCTCCACATATGAACTAGGCAAGAGAGCAGCTTTCATCTCTGACGAGCACTTGTTGGTAGGCGCAACACTTCTCCAAGGACTTGTAGGTTTTGGAAGTAGCTGACCTCTTGAATGTAATGAAGCATTAACATGACCAGACACCAGCTGATGTTTTCCCAGCATTACCATGCGCCACTTTGGGGGCATATTAACTTACAACCTCAGAGGTTTGACGTAGTATACTCCTCATTCTCTACCTGCCAAAAATCACTGCACTAGGCTGATGCAAGGTTTGGAGACATGTTCAGGATTTGTCGGGACAATTTTTTTTTTTAGTTTGGCATCCAAAAAGCCAGACAGTTGGTTTGTCCAATGGGCCACCAATCAAGTGGATGTATAAACTAAACCCCAATTAAAGCTCCCCCTCCCCCTTAATCATGAAGAAACGAATTGCCATACCACTGTCTTATTAGACAGAAGTACAAATTTAAGCCATACCAAGATTTCAAAGTTTAATTTCAGCACTTTAAGCAACTGTCGGTTCTCGCTCAGCGTTTCAAGAGCAGTAGATTTTAGAGCTTATAGCTCTAATCAAAACTTCCCCATTTTGAAAGGCACAAGAATCAGATTATTTTCCACAAAATGTTTAATAGGCTCCATGAAGGCAAATTGACAAGAAAAAAAACAAAAAAAACAAACAAAAACGATGATACAAAGAACATAAAGTACAAAATTGTTCCCAGCTGGGATATTATATTGGGGAGACGAGTTACATTTGACGTTGATCACTTGTACAAGATTAGTCCATTTTACAGCACAGTTTAAAATTTAGACGTTGAGCAGAGCAAAAAAAAAAAAAAAATACCTTGGACAGACTGTAGCATGCTGCAATTTGCAACTTCATGAACAGCCGGCCACTTCAGGTGTGTAGTTCACCAGTCTGAAAGGAATTCACTTTTTTGAACATATAGGACCCTCAGCTAACCTAAGTATTTAAAAGAAAACTAATGGCTGAGGCATTACTCTTGTAACGCTAAAAAGGAATGTCGTATAAAATCCCCAAAAGGCTGTTTAAGGTTTGAAATGGATCTTATTCTTGCTAAGTTTAAAACCTGGCAGGAGGTAGGTCAGTCAATCAACAAACTGGGGGGAGTGGGGGGCAATAAGAGAAATAAGCCCCATCAGATAACCCCAATTTAGGGGGGAATCCAAATCAGGAAACACTAGATAGTGGCTGATCAAACAAACAAAAATCCCAATCAAATCAGACATTGTACTTATAGGTATCAGAAAACTAAATGCCCTAAGAGCAATTAAGATGCCCCCTCAAGCAAGGAAAACATTGAACTGCAACTTTTTAGTTTAAACATGGTTTGTCAAAGGGCCAAAACTCATGGCTACATTTAAAGATGCTTGAGCTACTACAATAGGACTACAAAAATAAGGTCAACAATAGCACGTGGACATTTTTCTTGAGGAGCGCATCTTTTAAATACAGCCAGCCAAGTGATGATCTTGAATCAGGGAGAGATTTTTACTCGTTTGCAGCTGAGGATAAGAAGTGGGCACACAGGTAAAGACACTGAAAGTTCAGACATTCGAGTTTGACAACATCCCCTTAACCCACCAGACAGACCAAAAAAAAAAAAAAACCTCTACCTTTGCAGAACGGGCTCTATCAGCTGAGAGTGATTAGTAATACTGAACTAAAATAAAACCCAGAGTAACATTCAGCATAAACTAAGGAGTTTCAAATTGTGTGCCCGCTTCATTATCAGAGTGGGGGAGGACTACCAAAATCTGGTAATCCTATATATGGAGGCAACAAGCTAGGTAACAAGAATAAGGCATTTTTGAAAATGGAGCGAGCCCCAACACACTCAACTTATACACATACACACTACAGATACTTACCATAGCTGTCATATGAATCTCTGTAGGATCCCCGGGGTGGGTCGCCATAGCTACCCTGACCCCTAAAAGTGAGAGATTTGATTATATTAATACACACAAATAGAGATTCAGTCACAAACGAGTCAACAAAATAGAATTTGCCCTGTCTTACCTATTATCTCTGTATCCGCCGCCGCCACTGTATCCGCCACTTCCACTCCTGTATCCACCACCACCACCATAACTCCGGTCGCCGCTGCCGTAACTCCGGTCACTGCTGCCGTAACTCCGGTCACCACCATAGCTCCTATCACTGCTATAGCCTCCGCCACCTATGAAAGAGGAAAAACAGATCAGAAAGTCACCCCCCCCGCGAGGTCCATACAAATGACAATGAAATGTACTTAAGACAAGGCGGGCATGAGCAAAAGCAAACGGAGTGGGGGAACAAACCATTATGCAGATTGCTAGCCCTTACCTCGTGAGTAACCTCGCCCACCTCTCCCTCTGCCGCCTCCGCCTCCCAAATATCCGCCACCACGTGATCCTCTGTAGCCGCTGCCTCCAGAGCGTCCACCTCCCTTTCCTGCTTCATCCACACGGATGGCCCGGCCATCTAGGGTCTGCATTTCAAGTCATTAGTTAGACCAACCACCCCAACTTTTGATTTAAAAAATTAAAAAAAATCAGGCTTGATGGGCCTTCCGTGGAAGTGTACCACAAGTAAAATAGTTTGTATTAGTTGATATTCTATATTTGTGCAATTTCTCTCAGATGCTGCCTATGTCATTCACTAAAGGACAAACTAACTAAATGTTTCAGTTATTTAGTGCCACTTCATCTCAAATAGAGATTAACAAAAGGAAATTTGGCTTGAAACGCTCTGTAAAATTGTCTTTAAAAAAAAATTATATAAATAAAATTCATCGGTGTGTCCATGAGGCAGTATGAGTTTTACTCACTTTGCCATTCATTCCATCCAGTGCATCCCTTGCATCTTCTGGATTGTCGTACTTCACAAAGCCGAAGCCACGAGACCTCCCCGTCTCTTTGTCTTTGATGACGTCCACTTGAAAAACAAAGATTTAAGATAAATTCAGATGACCACCATCAAGATTAAATGAAAAATTGCAGAATGGTATTTTTCTTCTTACCTTTAGCGATGTTTCCATACTTGCAGAAAGCTGCAGCTAGCGACTCCTCGGTGGTCTCGAAGCTCAGTCCCCCGACGAAAAGTTTACCCTCGTCCGACATCTTTTGTGTAGAAATAAAGCGCAATATTATCGACTGGAGCTAACAAACTATGCAACACAAATACGATGCAAACGTTTGCATATTGTTACTTAACGTCATACAATTAATGTAAATTACTCCCGAGATGGATTACTAAGCATTAGCAAGTTAGCGGTGTCTAGGCCACCGCCAACCATGGCTATGACACACACGGTTTCCTAACGGTAACGGTATAACCTTTAGAAATTCGAAAACGTAAATGTAATAAATAAATGTACATAGAAGTTATACCTACACATAGGAGTTAGTATGCGTATAATATGTAGTATTAATAAATGTTTAAATAGCTGGTATTATATAGAATATGCGTCGAATTAATTGGTTTAAATTACGTTGGTTTTGTTTAAATAAACGTTACAACTCAAGTACAGAGCTTTATGTTTTGATAGTTGTTCGATTTTACACTTAAATCTGAAATAACGGTTATCGGGCCCTTAAGCCGGGTACGAGTAGTAGATTAGCTGGCCTACCGTTAGCTTTTCAACGCTGCAGAATGAAGCGCCATTTTACACCACGTTGCGGCTGATCTTCGCTTTTGTTTAGCTCGCTAAATTGGCTTTAGCTACCTTACACGACCAAACTCACCTCAACCAAAACTCACCTCAACCAAACAAGTCAAATCACCTCAACCAACCTAATGAATCACATAACACGCCATCGCCATTTTCCCTCCGACATTAGACGTGTTATCTGGATAAGTAATGGCAACCATTTTTAGCACGCGGACTACTGCTGCCCGACTACCATTAGCTGACTTCAACCGTTATCTTTTCAAGGGCTAGGAAATAGCTAATACTAGGTTACTCCCGAACACGCATGTTACTCGACCGTTACCGAGACGGAACTACATGCGAGCAGTGTACATTAACGACAAACGAGGAATAAAATGGCGAATAAAAGATTCGCGTGGGTACCTTTGGCTAGCAGACTGGAGACGATCGCCGATCACTGGTGCAGCAGGTCGAAGAAGTGGGAGGAAGAGCGCTCGAGCTGCGTTTATCAGCGGGCACGGTATTTAAATGAGCAAGGAAGGGGTGGGTTTATATCTTATGTTAATGCGTACACCCAACATGGGCAGCTCGAGCGAAACACTAAGGCACTAAGGAAATCACTTTTAAAATCATACTCAAATTGTTCGATATTTAATAAAATAAAAAAATAAAAACCTCAGAGGCCCCATTCAACGTATTCACTGCGCTAAAGTAGACGAGAATAAAATGTCAGCCGCCATAAGGGGAATGGAAATAGTTCACGAATATTTAAAATAGTGTGTACTGTATTTGCTCTAGGCTAGAGATATTGTTACGCCTGTTACCGCGTCTCAAAATGTAACCCCCCAAGCTTAACCTACTTGTAATGTTTACTTTATTTTAACCGTGCACCGCAACAAATCATGGGGTTTTGTTTTTTCCCCGGGGGTAACGCTAATGCTTTCTACAAAACAACGTCAATCTCTCACTTTCTTTTAAATATAATAACATGCAATGAAAACTATGATATTGTTTCGATGTGGCAATATAGGGTTTAACCAAGACACGGGTTTAAACAACAAACTAAAGAGCAGCGTCGTCTTCTCTCCAAGGTATTGTTTCATTCAAAGAACAGGAAGTGAGAGGGGCAGAATTTGTGTGTGTGAAAACATTGTCCTCGACACTTAACTACACCGAGGAATAGGTTTTCGTGCGGATGACAATGTAAAGTGTTGGTAGATTCAAATCTCCGCATAACACTGATGTTTTCTCAGACTCTCCAGTTCAGTACAGTGGTAACCAAACCGGCACCACGTGGTATAGCCTACAACGTGAACCTATTTACACTCATTATGAATGTGAAAATTAGACTGACCGTGAAGTCGTCAGTATCTTACTTTGATTCAATGACTGCGCGTGGTGGTGGGGGGGTTAATAGTTTTGTTTGTTTTTTAGTTTTTGTAATAGTTTAATAATAGTTTTTTTTGTTGTTGTTTTTAAAGTGGTCATCATAAACCCAAATCTAGAACAAGTTAAGTTGCAGAGTTTTTGAGGGGGTACAACAATAAAAATATGACTAGTTATTTTGAAGTGCATGAGAAATCTAAAAAATAGTAAATATGGTGGTGAGGTAAAAGCAGAGCATCGAAACAGTTCCACTGAGACCCAAATTACCTTTTTTTTTTTAAAAATGTATTCACTCAGTACTACGACTAATGAAATACGTTTTAAGCCTTAAAAGTATTTCCTTCTACGATAAAGTTAGGCCTCGAGCCTAACTCATTGGTTTCAGCTCAAGGCGTTCATAGCAACTCCCACCAATAGGGGGCAGCATTGTTGTATCTTCTATCTTATTATTGGTGTCAAACACAAGCATATCTTTTTAGACCAATTCCCAAAGCGATTCCCTGCAGGGTTGCTGTAATCGAGTTATAGTGTTAGTATAGTATAGCATCTATCTATCTATCTATCTATCTATCTATCTATCTATCTATCTATCTATCTATGTGTGCTTATTCAAGTACTTACAAATGCATAGACTTAAGAGTGTGTTGGGGGGGAACCAGAAACATTATTTATTTGTGCAGTTATTTCAATTACTAGAATTTGGTACAAGAATTTAATTATAAGTATTAGAATGACTGATCCAATAATTGTCTTGTTTTATACTCTTGCTGTTTTCTCCCCCTCTACAAAAAGACATTTAGCCATTTAAAAACATGGAGTTTCCTGGGACAGAATATCTCATCTGTGGCTCCATGGCATGAAAAGGTGTGAGAACCGCTGCTCTACATTAAGGATAGGACGTGAGCCTTTTGTCTTTGTCAGATAGAAAGACAGTTAACAGGAGGCTAAAATGGGTGCATAAAAAGTGGACAGTTTGTTCAGACAAAGGCTGCTAGAGGACACCCTCATCCACTGTGAATACACATTCTCCCTCCCCCTTTCTCTCTCCAAGCTTAATTACCACCTCCATCTGTCCATCTCGGCCCACCATCCTGACTGTCAGACAGTCTGAGTGTCCAGTCTCTTGGTCCTCTCGCATATTCAAACAACATGCTATTGTGATTTACATATAAGAGTTAAAGAATAAGAAAAATGTATGTTGTCCGACACAATTGTTATTTTGAAAATACATTCTTTTTTAAAAGTACACTCCAACACACTTATGCCACTGATGCAATAACAATACACACAATGCCAATGTGGTTGGCATGGAAACTGTATATACAACAGGGAAGAGGATGGAGAAATGCTAAATGCAAAATGTTGAATGATGTCAAGGGAATTATTTTAAGCATGGGGATTTTCTTGCTTTACGAATGTTTGAATTTTATTACATATTTCAGTCAATCCTTTCTTCTTTAAATCAGGAAAAATATCCAGCAACGATATTCATGACATATAAAATTTGAAATATCTCTGAAAGAAAGTATGTTTCACAGGTGAGCATCTCAAGGACTTTGTTGCCATATGACAAATATCATATGTGTGATCCATCTGCACCTTCCACCACAGTTTTATGTGTTTTCTATCCGTGAGATTTTCATATTTACAAACTTACAAACTGTGATTTGAGTGCCGGAACACCTGACAACCTTTACTGCAGATTTTCAGTTTAGTTTTTCTTTTTCAGTTTAGTTTTTTGGCAGCAGTGTTTCCTGTCTGACCATTAGATGACTCTACAGTGAAACATACCCTTACCATAAAGTTCACTGTGAAACAGTAATTTGTTTATATCTTGAATAACATTGAAGAATCAGCTCACAATTCAAATAGCAAACAGTTATTTTAAGAGGGCACAAGCAACTGCTCCATGATTTTCAGACCTTAAAGAGAACTGTCAACAGCACACTAAATATAACTTGTCATTGTTACAGTATTTGACACTAGCACTGTGTGGTCTACCAGAAGTAGCTGATGATTAAATGAAATTTGCTTTGTGTATCAGTTTCTTATGAGTCAAATAAAACCAATTCACCACTCCATTTACGCTGCAGACAAAGGTGCCTTAGCCTCATGTTGTCAATGTACCAAAGCCATCTAATAGCAAGATTACAATGGAAGATCATTAGCTAAATAAATCCTGATACAGTAGTGATAATTGCATACAATATCTTTAAGGTGGCCAGCTTTGGTTCATGTGAAGACAGAATACACTAGAGCAGATTTTGTTCAGCACGGTGACCCCAGTAGGGATCTTTAACCTATACTGGTGTAATTCTATTGCAATTCTTTAAAAGGCGTTTTGTGCCTTTAGAGAAACACCCCCCTTGATAAAGTTGTTTTGGTATAGACTGATGAATGCTAACCAGTCTTTTACAAATGAAAGTGAATTTCTGGGAAGATATCATGTATGACCTGCAGTTTCAGTTGTGTCAATAGGCCATCTAGCTGACTAATCCTCAAAACTTATCCCCTCATGACAAAATGGAAATTTAATGAAGGGTGTTTGTTTTGCATGCTTCAAGTGCTTTGTTTATTATGTGCCAGTTTATCTGAGTCAGTATAGCAAGAGCTGGTGAAGTGTGTGGGGACTGAAGTAGGCCTATGTCCGATTTGGACGTGTGGGAGGTGGAAGTGTCTATGGATGCATTTGCAAGCGGTGAAGTGTGTTTGAATGCACGCGTGGGAGGTGAGGAGAGAGCAAAGTACATCTGTGTAGGAGGTCCAGAGCTCAGCCAGATGACATAGTCCATCCACTGTCTGCCCTGTCCTCTCAGCATTTGTGAATACCGTCTATGGTAGGTAGTATGAGCTTCTCCCACACCACCTTTACCCATCTTCTCCCCAGGCTCTGATGCCTCTAAAATAAAGTGTACTCTGGCCTTTCATTGCTGAACTGTGTTGTTAAGTATTGAATACTATAGTGTTGAGATATTCATCTAATAGTTCCTTGTGTCATTTTAGGTTGAAGAGACAACGAGATAAACTCCTTAAAACATTTATTAAGTAGAGCTTTTTAGCGGGTTGACATCATGTCTTGATCTCGATGGGGCCCAGCACAGAGTCTCCTTTCCGCACCGGATCTATAGAATAGACAGAAGAAGAGTTAGGATTTTGGAAATCTATGACTAAATTCTCATAGTTTTAAAAACCTACCAACAACAGTCAGATCTCTGGCCTTCTGCATGCTGCAGCTGGTCTCACAACAGCCACACACTTGATCATGCCCATCAGCAGACCTCCACCTATAATGGCATTCAACATTAAAGATGCAGTGGTTACTTTTGTTGTCAGTTTTTATATATTAAGTGATACATTTTTACTTACAGTTTGATAGATAAACATACCCATCTATGAAAGAACAAGCCTTGTGGTTTCCAGAAGAGACTGGTTCAGCTCTCATATGGCAGATTATGAAGATCTGTTGAGACTAGAGTGGGGGATAAAAAAACAAATAAACCTTCTCTTTATTTCAAGAAGGCAAATTGGAGCGCTTGATTTTTACTCACCAAGTCACTGCTCTGTTGTGGGAACATGAAGGCCTGCAGCTCAAGATGTAGCTTGTCATCTTGGGATCGAGGTAGGAACTGTGACCGGGAGCCTGTAAGCTTAGAGTCAACCAGACACCTGAGTGGAATGCCAGTACAGACAGATTTACAAGCAATGTGAAAATTGAGCGCTGCATTTATGTACGACTGACATTTCAAAAGTAGTTTGATGATATAACTTGCCCCAAGTTTTGGATGAAGGCATATCTGGGCTCAGAGTTCATATCACTTTGCAAAGTAGCAACACAGTGATCAAGAAAGACCCGGAGGGGCATGTGGTTGTGCTGGATGATGGATGCTTCAATATTAATGATGCTTCCCAGGAAGTACTGATTGGATGGCCTCTCAAAGTGCCAGTCATCTGGTGAAAACATAAAACTTTTAGGTGAAATAAGTAATGTAAAGATTATGGCTTAACATTTTAGAGTTATGTTTTGAAAATCTAAAACGACAAACCCAATTGAGATATCCTCACCAGTCATGAGCCTGAGGGAGAAGTACAACCGTTCCTCCACCACCTTGGTGGAAGTGTAAGGCATCCAGGTGGGCTTCAGGCCACTGCTACTCACATTCTGCCTCCTGGGGTTACATATACATTAAGGAGAAGAAACACACCAGATTCACTTTGAGGATAACAGAGTCCATCACACTTTGGGTGGGAAACACCTGGAAGAGCAAGTACAGCTCAGCTCTGTCCTGTACCAAGATGCACATCATACAAACGTCAGGAATCAGACATTAATCATAACATTTATAATGTCAGATTCCACAGTGACAAGTGTACTAGAGATGAATGGTTCTCATTTGGAGGGATATGGGTTCACATTTTAAAAGTTAATATATTTGGCTCACTATAGCTAACTACCAGAATTGAGCCTAGGTAGTTAGCTAGTAGCTAACAAGCTAAACTAGTCCCTACTAAAGTAAAAGAGCAGTACTTTTTCCTGAAGTTTTGATAACAGTCTGAGCTTTTAACTTGTGTTGAAGTAATGATGATTTTAAATATATGCCAATCTTCCAGGCAGAGTTTCCCACCTCTAGTGGAAAGCACATTCAAAATGGCTGCCGTGGGAATAAGGTCAAAAGAAATAGTCTTAAAAGATTCACCTCATGTAGTGGCACTGAACATCAACCATAGCTGCACTGGTCTTCAATATAGGGGTGTTACCAAGGGCTGTAGGTTCGTAGATTAGAGTGAAAGTATAGATGAGGGAGTCTTCTGTCATCTAAGAACAAGACAACCAATCAATGATAGTTGTAGCATTTGGAGCGTTGTGAGTTTGCGCCACATTATGAAGACGATTTCCATACCATAAGCTGGCTGCCACATGCATGGAGGTCAGATTCATAAATGAACACTTGGTTGGAGGTGTCCACTACTGTGGCCTTACAGCCTCCTAGAGTGAGGTCAGCAGACTGGATGGGCTGGCTGTTACCCAGTAGATCCTGTCTCACCTCCACACGGACCCCGCTCTCCCCACACTGAGCTGTCACACTCTCAGCTGGCACAGGCTCCCACTGCTCAAACTTTAGCTCTGGCTTGGCTGTAGACATGACGGGATACCTCCAGGCCAGCGGTCTCTCAAAGGTTTGCTTTGATTCAGACTTCACCGGGTGGTGGGGTGTCTTTCTAGGCCCCTGTTTGAGAGACGCAGGCTTCTGAGGACGAAAACTGGCTGGTGCTTGGATGTTATCGGTCTTCAGATGTTGGTTAGTCAAATGATGGCTACTACAAACACAGTCTACCATGACGATTAACAGAAGCCACGTAGAGATGTCACTGGATGCCATTATCATTGTCAAGAGGAACAGTGATCATCAGACTCTGAAAAACTGATAGTGACCACACCACAGGTGCTGGGGCTTGTGTTGGTAATTGCAGGGCTGGGAATAAATCAGTGTTAATGACAAGAGCTGGGAAGAGCTGATGACTACCGCTCAGACTCACAAGCAGCTGTATGCATCTGGAAACCTCTGGCTTTGCTCTGCTGACAATTTGTTTTGTTCAGTCTTTCATTCATTAACTTCTGCTGCAATAGTTTCAGGCTTGTTGTTTGTTGCTAACTTGTAATGGAAGTGTCCTCTTCCCCTCAACTGAGAAATCAGAAGTGTCAGCTAAGCTTCAGGTAGCTGAAGTTCCCTTCCAAAGAAACAAGGTAGACCAGAGGGAGAGGGTGCAGTTCGACCTGCAGATTTCCCTGAATAATGTGCAACCATCAACTATTGTTGTGTATTGAATTATGGTATTTGTAGACCAAGGCAAAGTAATTAAACCAGCCAGTATTATTTGGAGGCCTTAGCTCTAGCATTACCAACAAAATAAAATATGAATGGCAAAAAGTAACTGCAGCAGTAAACGTTGTTAGTTCTGAGCCCCGGACCCTGGATGAGGATAAGAGAAGTGGTCTGATTTCAAACGTGAGGCCAAGAAGCGCATTACTGCACACAGCACTGGTGTGCGGGCCACTGGAAGAGGAGAGGGGACCCCAGTGCTCTCTCTGTGGCTTGTATCCTGGGCCAAACTGCCATTAGTGGCTTTGTGCTGATGACTTGGGAGACACAGATCCACCTGCCCAGATGGAACTTGGTATGTCGCCCAGTTTGGATCTATTGTAGTTGGACTTCCAGTAAAAGACTGTGCTTTGTTACAATGTTTTTATTAACAGATTCTGATAAAGACCCTGGCAAACAGGTTGATGTTTGGGGGAGAGAATCCAGTCCTCTTAATTACCGCAACATCTGTCGAGGTGCCCATGGGCAAAGTATTTAACCTCCAGCTGCTCTAATAGAGCTGCTCAGTGGCAAACAATGCAAGACTGGTTGTAGGTGAATGTGTGGAACTGTATGAATGTGAAATAAGGCATTGCTGGAAAAGAACAAGCAAAATTTCAGTTGATCTTGAGGGCCGGTTAATATAGTTATATAATATCAGGGCAACGAGGTGCTTGGATCAGTGGTACACAAATAGAGCCACTGGGTGCAAGTGGCCAATTCCATTTTCTCTGTCTGTGCTCTTCACAAAACTGAGATTGAGACCACAAGTATATGTAGATTTTTTTTTTTTTGCTATTTCCCTTTATTCCTTTAAAAAGGTTTTTCTCTTCCTCTCACCATTTACATTTTAATATTGCATATGAAGAAAGAAAAGTAGAACATCTTCTACAAAGAACAAAAATGATGTCTTAACAATCTGCTTACATTCAAGACACGTACGCTTAAGGCATTGGAATACATAAACACAAACATTTACAAGAAGTACCGAGCACAAAGACGTGTAACACACAAATGTACATTTGAACCTTGTGAGATATGCTACGTAATTCTAACAATGACAGCCAATGTCATTAAAGAAGAGACTCAGATGAAGTGGCATATTGTTGTAGTATAGTCCTAGTACAGTGACTCCTGGAGGATCCAGACTCAGTTTCTTTTGGCCTTTTGGGATTACATCTCACTCCAAATCTCTTCTAAAATTTGAGGTGCAAAACCTGGAAACAAAGCAGTTCTTCCAAGGTGCTTCCTCTCTCAGAAGTCTTTAATGACCCACAGTCCTCTCTGCTTCTCTTCCTACACCACAACAAGGTCAGAGGTTATCTCCGGTTTCCACGGTGGCTCCTCAGTGACCTGCAGCTTCAGGTTATCTGGAGTGGTGGTTCTCTGTCGCCCAGGGGACCAGGGATGATGGTGACGATGCTGGTATGGGTGAGAGGTTTTTGAGGGGTGCGTGCCACTGCGGCTCCGCCTGCGTAGACGCCTCTGGTGCATCAAAAACTGGAGTTGCTCCAGCTTACAGCGCAGAGTCAGATTCTCCTCTGTGGATGACTGCTGGGGGTAACCTTCCAATAGTGTGGGGTCAGGCTGACCTGTAGCTTTACTGAAGTGCAGGGACTCTGTCCTCTGGGTCACCAATGGATCTGAGGTTGCTTTGCTGGGCTCCTCTGTAGTGAACAGTGGGCTGACTGGGAGGCTTGGAGCAAGGCAGTGGAGTTGGGGAAGGGTGGGTGGAGCCCCCTGGTGATGACACGTGGCACTGAAAAGGTCATTGAGGATCTGGAGAATGATAGCGATGCCACGCCGTGGGTGGCTGATGCTTCTCTGACTGATAGGGTCCAGAGTGCCTGGGGGGACAGCGAATGGGAAGGGGAGAGTAAGAGAAAAGAGTTTAAGATAAGAAGAAATTGAAATGGTGTTAGCTAGGTTGGTCACATTTTTCTTTGTTGCCTTCAAGCCTCTGCTCCCATAACAAGGAAGACTTACCTGAGAAGGTCCCAGAGAAGACCCCCGGAGAGTGGTTCACAAAACTTTCTATGACTGCTCCTGGCTGCTGGGACAGTTTGGCAG